>ML737281.1:0-22637 GCA_009193545.1 Aspergillus arachidicola | reverse complement strand
TGTTGACCCTAATGTTGACCCTAATGTTGACCCTAATGTTGACCCTAATGTTGACCCTAATGTTGACCCTAATGTTGACCCTAATGTTGACCCTACTCGGGCACTACTGTACCCTAATGGCCGGGGGGCCAACCGCCGTCCCCGCTGCCGCGGGCCCGGCTCCCTCACCCAAACGCCCTAACCCATAACCCCTAACCCCTAACCCCTAACCCCTGACCGCCCGCCCGCGCCGACGCACCCCGCCTGTTCCGTGGGCCGTCCGGCGGTGTCACCCACGCCGAACCGCAATATTATAAACCCTTATGTACCCCGGCCGGCATAACCCTTATGTCACGTGACGCTGTCCTCCAGTCCCCGACCTATTCCGGTGGCCCGAATGACATCCCGCGTCGAATATTTCAACAACGTCGATATTCCGCTCCTACGACGTCTACTGACCCTACTAATACTCGTAAAATCTCGCATCGAACAAACCCTGATGTCGCTCTTCGAAATAACCCTGATGTCACGTGACCCGGTCCGCTTCGGCCATGCCGTATATCATCCCCAATACTATCCCCGATCCTCTACCCGGCAATCAGCTGTCTATGATGAATAATTCCTATCCCCGTCGCGAAACGACCCTGGGAATCTTCGGTGCTGCCGTCCGGACAAATAATTTATATGTTGAATATCCCGAAATCGAAAACCCTAATGTGTCTTCCGGGTTGTTATCGGATCGGAATAATTGTATAAATCTCTATACTGTCCTCGGTATAATCGGCTTCTCTTGTATTGTAAAAATCAATTGATAATTAATATGGGAAATCGATAACCAGCTGGAATATAATCGAAACGTCTCTGATATTATGGAACACTATCGACAATCTATCTACGGGTTGACTCCTCTTTATAAATCAATATTGAACTATGGAATAATTGGAAATCTATAAATATAAATCTTGTCTCTATTAAACTGCACTCGGGAACTCCTTCTCTAATCTTGATACTAATTACCCTGCTTATTTTATATTAATCATCCTAATATTTCTATATTATTAACCCTGATATGTATTATTATAAACTCTACTGTTTTAATATTATAAATCCGTTTCTTTAAATATTATAAATCCTTATGTTTTTATATTATAAACTCTTCTGTTTTAATATCACAAATCCTGATATTTCAATATTATAAACCCTCATGTTTTAATATCCCGAATCTTTCTATTTCAATATTATAAACCCTTATGTTTTGATATTACGAACCCTGATATTTTTATATTATAAATCCTGATCTTTCAATATTACAAACCCTGATATTTCTATATCACGAACCCTGATATTTCTATATTACCCTCGTGTTGTTATACTGCAAATCCTTATCGTTTAATATTATAAACCCTTATATTTCTATCTTAATTATCTTTATCTTTCTATATCAATTATCCTCATCGGCCTATATATAATATTAATCAAATCAATTCCTATCTCTTCGGATCGATATTGATTTAACTTCTTGATCTTCTCTACTCGCTGAAATATATATCTAATCTTGATTAATTAATTTTATTAATTAAATCTTACCTATATATCTGGTTACATTGGTCTACTTTATCTAAATCTGACTTATCTCGGTAATCTAATTTAATAAATCGCTTCAATTTGGTCTCTCGATTCAATTCGTTATGTTGGACGGTATTAAATTCTAATCTTTCTATATATAAATTATATATAATTCTTACTCCAGTTAATACCCAGTAATGGAAATGGATTGAATCGATATTGGTGGACACGGTATATATATTATCTTAAATTCGGCTGAATTATTGGGACTTTAATCTGGGTATTGATTTAATTGTAATTATATATTAGGCTTAATAAAACGGGACTACTATATTTAAATCGGATCTACTGATCGGTTTCACTTTATCTGGATTATATTTACTGGATCGGACCTGACTGGCTCGATATATAAATAGCTTCAGTTTATCGATACTTCCGGATTATATATTATTGTAATGAACAACGATAGTTAATCTTATATCTAAATATATATATATTAACATAGACCCAATAAAAATATATCCGGTTCTTGGTACCGACTATGTCGATCCTGGTTGAATCTGAATATATATTATCTATAACTACTGTATTAATTCTAATAATCTATTGTACGGGCCCTTGGCCCTGGCTATACTGGACTGGTTGACCCTGAATTAATATCGACAATCATCATCTCGACAACATAAAATTTAATAAATATAATGTAATATATCGATCGACGGAATATATTTTTCTATATTAATTTATACATTATATATATTAATTCTATATATCTATACCGTGGATATATAACCTTGAAACGCTAATCCCGCTGGCGCCGCTCGAGCTCGATATATATCCGCCGTAGCCAACAAAACGACGCGAATAACTGACTGTGCTGGCCCTTGGCCCCGGCTGTCGCCTGCCTAAAAAACCCCTTCACCTGCGCTATATCCTGCCAGTCTACCCCGAATCCCTGCAGCCGCCGCGCCTATAATGGCTGTACCGGCGACGTCTATGGCCCGTACAGCATCGCCGCCATTATCGGGATCATCACATCGCGATGCGTACACTGCTCCCAGTCCCCCGTTTTCTACTGGGGGCATATACTCTGCGGTATCCCGCACCCCCAGCACGCGCAGTACGGGTCGTACCGGACCTTGGGGGACCGCATCCGCAGCATCCACGCCCGCGCCGCCTGGCTCGCCGGACCCCGGCATGAATATAAATCGTGCTCGTTCTACGCGTGGCCTTGCAGCGTGTAAATATAATATGTCCGCTGCCACTGGGGGGCATCCCGCTCCACCAGCTTCTCGTCCAGCCACTGGTCGGTATTCTGTATCCGCTGCCGCACATCGGGGGCCGCCTGGCGTTGGCCCTGCACCCGCTACCACTGCCGTTCAGCCATGGGGATTAACGGGGCCGGGGATACAATCACCGCATTGCAGGGATTTTCACGGGGACTACAATGATCCAAATAGCCTGTACGGTTTAAATAAGCGGAATGGTCTGTATAATCGGAATAACCGGAACGGGATGATAACTGCCAATCGGGATCGTATTCATCACACTACATCTCCTCCGCGTTCTCATCCCGGCAATATCGTCGCTTATACCTATCCACCGCGCCATCCAAATACCTATCCAATATATATCGGCGGTATCCCACCCCCGGCACCACGTCTATGTAATCCTGCACCGGCTCGTCCCCTACTACCAGTCTATCCGGGTAGACAATAATCGCCTCGCTGGGCTGCCTGTTCTGTCCGGCACGCCCGCTTTCCTGCGCGTAATCTAATAAGGTCTACGGGATCCCAATATAGATAATATATCGGATATCAGGAATATCGACCCCTATCCCCAATGCACTCGTGGCCGTAATAACCGGGGTCTGACCCTGCGTGAACCGCTGCAAAATTAATGGCTTGTCGATCTACTGACTGTAATACGCCTTGTACTGTAATATCTAGGCCAATTCCCGCACCTGCTGGATGGTATTTGCATAAATAATCACCTTTCCGCGTCCCGCCCGCTGGATTCGCTCCCGGATAAATGCCAGTACGGGCGCGCTGGTAAACCACATTAATCTACCAAGGGCACCCCACACGCGGTATACCACATTGGGACGGCTGGTCTGATCCCGCAATATACGGACCTGGTCGGTTGGATATTCCATTCGCTGCAATAACATCGGCTCCAACGTAGGGGGTAACGTGGCCGTCAGCAGCACCATCTACGTCCGCGCGTGGTTTAACCGTCCCAGCTGCCGTAATTCGGGCCGGAAATCCCGCTAGTCATTCAGCACCACATGGCACTCGTCGATAACAATCCGATCTAGCCGCCGCGTCTGCTGCAGTCAGTTGATGAACGTGTAGAAATCCTCCGTCACCGCGGACTCCGGCGTCACCAGCACGATCGTCGCCTCGTCCGGGGGCCGCCGGCTCTCCCACAACACGTACGCAATGCCCAACACCTGGCACCGGCGTATCATATCCCCGCGCAGTGACAGCAGCGGCACCACCACGATTATCGTCCCGCCGGGCTCCGCGAACGCGGGCAGCATAAACAGCATGCTCTTCCCCCCACCCGTCTGTATTACCGCTACCACGGGGCTCTCGCCGTCCTGGATTGCCTGCAATGCCGCCGCCTGTACCCCGCGGAACTGCATGGTCGCCTGGCCCGTTATCTGCCGCAACGCCTGCGTCATGTCCATGGTATTCAGCCGGTGCCGCCGCATGATCTGGCTCTCGGCCGCCTCCTCCTCCCACGGCGCCCGTTTGCGCTTGTGGGGATGGGGACCGATGTCCGCGGGACCCCCGTCCGCCGACGCAAACCCTAAAAACCGATGCCAGTCGGTGCTGGACAGCCGGAACATGCGCTGGCGGTGTGCCGTGGTCCCCGCCTGCTCCATAATCCCCCGTCCGTACACCATACCCGCCACGTGCGACGAGTACGCCGCCTGCAAGTCCGCAATGTACCCCAGCCATTGCGCCTTATCCATGTGCTTCTCGGCGTCCGCGTCCAACGCCGCCGGGGCCGCCTCCCGCTCCTCGTGGACGTCGCTGGGGAACTGGCTGCTCGGCCGCATCCACCGCCGGCTGATCCCGATGGCGATGTCGCGGTACGCCTGGATGCCGATGGGATGGCGCAGCCGTATCTTGGTCTCGCGCTTCAACGCCTCCCGCAGTCGATCGGACGTCCACGCCCGCTGTGTGCCGGGATCGGGGCCCCACAGATACGGCGACATTGACCCTAATGGGGGTTGGGGTCCGGACCCGAATGGAAACCCGGATGGGGGATCGGGGGTGGATGGCTGGGTTGTCCGGGAGTACTACATCTCCAGCTGCTGGACAAACGGCAATACCAGCCACAAGTACCATATAATTAGCTCGCCCACCTCCCGCGGTATATATCGGTGGATCACCTTGACGTCGTTGCTCGCGTAAAACCCCTTGTGGTACGCGGACACCAGCGTGACCATCCCGTCCTCGATAAATATATTGCGCCGCCGGTTGGTCTCGGTGTTGACATGCTGTAAGCTCAGCAGCTCCGGGGCGCGGCTCGGCTGGCCCCCGGTGACATGGATCAGCACGGCCAGTTTCTCCTTAAATCGGGCCACCCGCTGCAGGTACTGGATGACCAGCTTGGGCTGGAACCGCGTGGGCTGGCGGCGGTGGATGAAATACCCCTGTACGTCCGGCTCGGCCCGCACCCGCTCCAGCAGCTAGGTGGGTCCATCCACGGGCCACCGCGTCCGTGAATCCTTCAAAAAGCTCCATCCCACGGCTCCCTGGGTGGGATCATTGTACAGCGCGTGCTATGGGATCGCCGGGGTCTGCCCGAACAGCAGCTCCGCGCCTAAAATCTGCCGCGCGGCCGCCGTCATCCCGTGTACAAAGCCGCGGAAATCGCCTATGGTGAACTACATGTGCTGGTACAGCAGTCGATTAGGCTGTATCCACATCACATGGCCCGGCGCGGTGGTGTTGTAATGGATCTTGAGCCCGTACGTGCGCCAGTCCTGCAGCGTCTCCATCGGCGTGTGCGTCCCGCGGACCATCAACTGGCCAACCAGGTATGTTACCTGCTTCTGGAATGTCTTCCGCGATGGATGCTGGCTCTATTCCATCCGGGACAGGGGATCCGCACTGCGCATGGGGGACGTGGGGGGGGATGTCGACCCCAACCGTACCGGCTCGGGCTCGTTGTCGTCGTCGCCGCTGCCGTACGCGGAATCGAGGTCGGTGATGGCGCTCCGCAACGTCCATTCCGCGCACTTCTACAGCTGCTGCCACGTCTCGATGATCTGCAGCACGTCGGGGTCCAGCCACAGCGCCTGCTGGACGATCATGAACCGCGCCACCTTGATCACCCGCGATAAGATCGGGGGGTAGCTCTCCGGGTCGCGCCAGCCGAATTCCCCGCGGCCCAGCACCGCTATGGCGCAGATCAGCACGCTCTTGTACTCCTGCGCGTGGTACGTCTGGTTCAGCAGCTCGATACAAAACGCTAAGCACGCCTGTTTAAGCTCACTCATCCGCCACCGCTGTATGGGATCCGCCGGGTCCGCCGGGTCCTCCCCGGCATCCTCGTCCGGACTCTCGTCCACTCGGACCCCCTCGTCGACGGGCGGGCGGCGGGCCACCGGATCCAGCGTGGCCTGCCACAGCCGCCGCCATTTCTTCCGCTGCCGCGGGGTCATCCCGTACGCGGGACGCTTCCCGGCCCGTGACACCTGCGTGCGCGCGATGAACGCCACGATCTGCTGCCACGGCTGCACGTGTTTGGCCACGCTGTCCGCGTCCAGGTACGCCTGCAGCGGCCGGTACGGGGTCTGTCCCTTCTCGGACCGGACGGCCTCCACGCGGATGGCCTGGCCCGTGTGTTGGACAGTCTGCTGGCTCTTCCGCACTACCCTCTCTATTGCCTCCCAGATCCGTCGCACGCGCTGCTCCACGGGATCGGTGCTCTTGGGTGATGGGGTCTTGACCAACGCCCGCAGCGTGGTGAAATCGTCTGGGGTGGTGAACTCCTGCAGGTACTGCGTCCACCGGGTCACCCGCAGCCACGGGTTGGCGTCGCGGACATCCTCGCCAGCACCGGACGGGGCCTGGGCCTGCGCCTCGTCCACCGCCTGCTGTACCGCCGCGATGGCCTCGTCGATCTGCTCGGTGGAAACGGGGATGTGCGGCTCCGTCTCGCCCCCGCGGACGTGGATGTAATGGGACCCTTTACGGGTCGGGAAGATCTGCTGGCAGTGGACCACGATGTATGACTGCCGCAGCTCGGCCTCGCCCTGCACCCGCCGCTCGCGGCTCACCCGCCCGCGATGGGGATACTGGGACCAGCCATGGATCTGGCGCCAATGCTCCCGCATGCTCTTGAGCGTTCGACTGATATATTGACATCGCGGGTAGTCCCGGCGGCACATCAGCCCATCGGGGTGGATGGGTAATCCAGCCAGCGCCTGGTCGATCCCGTGGGGAATCTTAATCTCCGTCTCCTCCGCCGGCTGAACAATCCCCGGCCAATTCTGGATCGCCTTCTGGATCTGGATCGCCTCGCTGTGGGGCTTGCGATGGGGACGGCCGGCTAAATGGCGGACGATCTCGCGGGGCTATACTCCATGTTGGTATACTTTACAAACTACAATGGGCAGTCCATCAAGCTTTTTAAAAATAGGATGGTCCATGGTTGCTAAAATTACTGGACAACGGGATTCGATCCGTGGGGTCCTGTACCAGCGATGCCCCCTGAGCACCGCGGGATAGTTGGGGTTGGGATCGGGGCGGTGAAGATCAACGGTCGGGATTCTGCCGGCTGCAGCCGACCCTAACTGAATTTCCCAACTCAACTTCTGGCCACGATAATATATTATTCTACACGATTGACACTCTGCAAACTGGACAGCTGATGCAGTCTATATAGTCAAGTAGTCTGGCCAAAAATGAGCCCTATTGGACCGGGGGATCGATTGGCAGTCTACGGGGGAAGTGCAATTCCAACGCACGTTGACCCTAACCCCGCCCGCCCGCCAACCGGGCCGCGCCCCAATTCCAACGCACTATCTTGCTCCACCCCTTCTGGGTTAGTCGGGGCGGTAAAGCTGAGCGGTCGGGAATTCTGCCAGTAGTAGCTAACCCCAACGCAATCTTCCAACGAAACTTATACTGACTATAATATATTTTCCCAAGTAATTAATATATTGCAAACTGGACAGTCGATATTCAGGAGATATCCAAGAAGTCTGACCAATTCTGAGCCTAATCGGACAGGGGGGGGAATTACAAGTCTACGTGGGAAATTTAAGACGAATATACGTTGACCCTAAACCGGCCCGCCCGCTAAACGGGCCGCACCCCAAACCGAATGTACTATCTTTTTCCACCCCTTCTGGACTAGGGTTATATTCCGGTATATATTTTTATTTCTTATCACCCAGTATATAGATAACTGGATTATTATCCTGGGATTGTATCCTATATAATCTTGGTAAGGATTGCTCTCTTTGTGTGGCTTGCTGGTTACCGTCCTTTTTAGTAGATATAGGAGGATTTGGTTTCGGTATACCCCCCAGACACTGGTAAGGCTTGCTACGCTTCGCTCTGCGCGCCAATAACCCTTGTGATATATTACTCTGCTGTAGAAATATACCAATGCTCTATACCGTGTCTAAGTTCTGACCCCCGGGGACAGAACCTTTGAGGATATAGGCACGGTTATCTTGGCGTTCTACCGGCAGTCCAACGTCCATCCGGGCGGCCTTCCAATGTGACCTATAACATCGACCGTTATAGCCCTACCCCTGACGGCCCAAAATCTCTGATTTCCCCCCAGGCCCGCCGCCCCTGTCTACAGGCTACAGACACACTGTTCGCTGGAGGGGGCAGATTGTCTGCGAGAAAATGCCGTCCACCACGCGCGTTGCCCAACCGGGAACCCCGCCGGGGTCAGATTCTCCCACTCTCAAGAGAAAGGGTTAGGATGTCACCGAGGATGGGATGCGAGCCAGGATACCACGGCCGGAGGACTTTCGCCCTCCGCCCAGTGGGCAGGCCAGCACCGGGCCCAGCATCGGACCAGGCACCCCTACACCAGGGTCCACCGACGCCGAATCCACCGAGCCCGAGCCGGCCGAGCCAGATACGACCAACGCAGAGGGAGACAAGGGGAGTGGCGGGGCAGAGGATAGCCTTCTACGGGGATCGGGGCCAGACCACCCGGTAGAAGATGCAGCACCCGACGGGGCCCCGGGCGGCGACATGGAGCTCGTGAGACAGCAGGAGCCAGCAGGGTCCCTGATCCTCGCCAGTCGGGCCACCACAACGGAGCAGGCCTACCTCCAGCAGGAGCTGGAGAGCCTGGACTAGGTGATCGAGCACCTGGCCGCCAGCACGGCCGTGGCTCGAGCTCACGCAGTTGGCCATGCTGCATCACGAGGTGGCGGAGGCACGGATCGCCCGGATCCTGGACGCCATGGAGACCGTCGACGGGATCGGTGATCTGGTCGAGCAGGATCGCGACTTCTGGCAGGAGGCGCGAACGGTTGGCAAGCGCGTGTATGACTCCGGGAGCAATACCTGGAAGGCATGGCTCGCCGTTGGCAGGCGGTTTGGGGAGCGGCGGATGCAGCGGCTACAGGCGGACCATGGGGGGTATCACCACGCGAACAACTGCCGGTACCTGGCCGGCCGCGCGATGTCGTGGTCGATGATGGCCCGCCAGCTGAACCGGGCGGTCTACAGGCGGGTCACCAGGAAGGGACAGGGACGGAAGGTGGTGGTACGGATCCGGCTGTGCGACAGCACCGCGGCCAAGCACCAGGGGGGGGATGTGGCTGCCCTGACCGACGAGGAGCTGCGTGGGATCAACTCTCGGCTGGACGAGTTTGGGCTGGTGGTCCCGGCACGCGAGCGGGAGATCCCTATCCCGCGGGACCGCTACCGTCTGGGTGACGAGAACGAGGACCTCGCTGTGGAACCCCTAGAGACCCCGGTAGCGTGGACGGACGAGTAGGTGGCCACGGAACTGCGGCAGCTGCGGCCCCCCGGGGGGCGGAGAGAGGCCAGGACCGGGATAGAGGACGGCGCGAAGGTGACCGCGGGATTAGAGACGCGGAGGCGGAGTCCTCGCGTAAAGCCTGTTACAGCCCCGGCCGAGTGTGTGTGCCGTGGGACTATGTTAGTAGTAGTCTTTGATATCCTCTACTGTGCCGGCGGTGTACTGGACGCCCAGCTGCTGTATAACTGGATGAAACAGGTGGATGGGGAGGTGAGCCACGGGATATGCCCACTCCACCTGCGGAGTGTAGCCATACAGCTGGGGCTCCGCGCGAATATATCTATAGGGGATCTCCGGGAGCGCGTGGCCCACTGCGTTCGACACCCCGACAGCCATCGCGAGTTGAAGGGCAGTATCGACACCTGGTTCTGGTTCCAGGGCGCCACCGACCCCAGCCAGGCACCGGATGAGCCCTGGGCGCAGCCCCGGACCGCCCCGCAGGCAGGGTATACGTTTGACAGCGAGAGCATCACCCAGGAACGCATTCTGGCCATCCTCGCCCCTGCCGGGGACCCGGCCGCCTTGTATCGGGACTTTGAGAGCGCCGGGTTCGCCATGCCGCGCGGCGCCTTTCAGCACTAGCGGGAGCCAGGCGCAGGCGGGATAGATCTGTACTCGATCGCGCTGCAGGAGACCCGGGCGTATCGGCACCACGCCAGCGCAGCCGCCGACGGCGCCACTGGGGTGCTGGGCCATATGCAGTCGGCCGTGTGTCAGCAGGTGCTGCGGATGGACCTCACGGCGTATCTACTGTATCTGGGGCTCCGGGGTGACGGGCAGTACCGACTCTATACGTTCCCGGAGCCGGCCCGCGTGCTCGACGCGCGGTCCGGGGCGGTGGATACGATAGAGCTCAACGCACACCCGTCAGAGCTCTACCACGATGGCGTGGAACGCTATCAGGCCCACAAGGGCCTGCTCGTGCTGCAGGATCCGCCGGGGCCCTATCTCAGTGTCGTGGGGCACGCCCGCCCCGCCCCGGATACCGTGGGATGCCCTCACGGCCGCGGGGCTCACCTCTACTGGCCCACGGTCGGTGATGTGCGCGTCAGAGGCGATGCGCCGCACCGGGTGGGAGGCGGAGTCCATCCCGCTCCCGCCGGAGAGCCTGGCCTACGTGATCCACCACTCCATGACCCCGGTGGTCCGGCGGACCCGGGAGCCGGCCGCAGATGGGCTGGCGGTGGAGCTGCCGGTGTGCTACATAGCAGCGGACCGGTCGGGGAACCTGGAGGTTATGCGGACGGGCACCCTCGCCGGTCTCAAGCGGCAGCTGCAGGGCCTCCTCCCGTCGCGGGTCTGGAGCTCCGGCGCGCCGGGGGGCATCAAGGGGTCTCACACGTGGGAGCCATCCGTCCGTGTACCGCCCACGTCCTCTGTTGGGGGAGCGCTGGCGGGAGTCAGCCGGTGGGACGACCCGGGTGTGGTGCACGAGTTGAGAACACTCTTTGAGGGCAGCGTGGAGGAGGCCCGCGCGCTGATCCAGCGGGACCGGCAGGCTCTGCTTAGTAGAGCCGCGGTGTACTATAATATATTTATAGAGGCGGAGAAGGCTGTCTATCTGTCAGACTCCGCGTATCTTGAGAGAGACTAACCCGTGTTCCGGTGCCCGTTTATCTCCAGGGCCTTGTTCTCTGGTCCCTGGCCTGACAAAGACCCCAAGGGTTAACTGTACTTCGATGTGGCCCTTTACCCTGAATCCACTCCATTTGTTTTATTATATTATAGTGCTGTATTATATAAGAAACGGGTGACGGCCGGAATATAGTCCAAAACCTTTAGACTATACTTTGTCTGAATAAGTCTAAACAGCTTATTAAAGTACTCCTGGAGAAGGCTATTATTATAAAGTATAGTATCACAACTCAAGCTCTTAAAGATAGATAGTAAAGATACCTAGTCTAATATATAGAGTCTATTTTCCTTGTTATTCTCTTTATATTATATTTAATAATTATCCAGAAATATTTTTTAGATAGGTCAGGATAATAAATAAGAATTTACAGAGAAGGTAAGTCTGGATAATAAATAACTCCTGGGATAATACACAGAGCAGAAGTTGTGTACCCGGGGGTCTTAAGTTTAGCCCAGTCCACGTGACCCCTGCGCCTGGAAGAATCGATTCTGCTACCTTGGAATATACTTTCCCCTACCGTGTGGCCTTTGCTAGATATATAGACTATGGACTATATTATATAGTTAATTCCTAGGGATCTAATAGGAGAACTGGTCCCGCAATATTCGAAGTATATTGATAGATTATCTGAAATAAAAACAATATAGATTATATTGATATATAAACAGATTACTATTTCTATAGCTATTCCACCTGGAGTGCCTGGTGGCTAGGCAGCCTCTCTGGGGACGATAAAGACCGGCGGAGTCTCACAGGGCAGATTCTCTCTCAGCCGATCCAGTGCCACGCGTTTTGTAATACTACGAAGACAGTTATACGGGAGTTTCGTGTACTGTAGCTCCAGTGGGACCTCTTGTCTTTCACTGTTTACCGGTCTGTCAGCAGTAGAATAATACTAGAAGAGGGGGCGGGCAAGTATACCGTAGGAGCTTGATCTTATGGTTCCGCATCTTATTCTTAAGGTTAATAGCCGTCCGGTGGGGGTTAAATCTAGGTCCGTCCCGGTGTGACTAATCCGCTCTGAGAATCTCCTTCTACTGCGGTCTATATATATTAAAGAGGTCCACGAGCCGTTTATACTCCGCAGAGGTCCAGGGGCGGGTGACTCGATTAACCTACCTCTGGACCCGTCGCCGGATAATATCTCTCGGCTGGCTGCGTTCCACTAGCCGGTTAAGAGTCCGAGTCTTTCTCTGCTGGCGTCGCCGGTACTCTATATCAAGATCAAAGCTCTTGTCTTCCGCGACGGTCCACTCGGAGCTCAGCCGCATACTGGCCGGGCTGTTATTATACACCGAGGACACAGTGGTGATACTGGACCGGTTATCCTCCACCGCTGCAGTGGCCGCCGCAGCTTGGGCTGCAGTCGGGCTGATAGATAGCCGGGACGGAGTCACTGATCCGGGCTGCGCTTCTTCCGCCGCGGTGGCCGCCGGGGCTGTAGCTGCAGTCTGGCGGTCCGGCCGCCCTTCATCCGCCGTGGTATCGGCCGCTTGGCCCGGGGACCGCCGTTGTTGGTTCGAGAACAGGTTCCGGGTCTTGGTTACCCGCTGGGGTAGAAGGTCTGGGTCGCCCCCATGCGTCTGCGCTGGGACAGGGGTAGAGGGGTGGACCGGTCGCTGGTTCCCTGGTCTCCCCTCGCCCGACGGGTCGCGGGCAGCAACGGTCTCCCGCCGCCGCGAGGCACCGCTGGGCCCGCTCGATGCGGGCGGGCGCGGTCGACCCACAGGCCGTCTGGTTACTGGAGTGGGAGACGGGCACGGTGTCGCGAGGGGAGTATGGGCGTCCGGTTCCCCGCTGGTGTCCCATATCGGCGGGCTGGATCCCCCAAGAAGCTCGGTAAGCTGCTTATCTAAGATCCGGGCACTGGTCGCGCGGCCCGTCTCAGGGTACGAGGGATTCCCCTGGGGGCTCCCACCTCGTCCCCTGTGGGAGAAATAGGCGTCCAGTGCTATAGCAATCGGTGAGTGCGGATATGATAAGGCTGGGGGCACCGATACTGACTGTTGGACTGACTGGGGGACGGTGTAGACAGTACCCGCGGTGGACGTCCGCGGCCGTGTCGCCTGCCCTGGGAGCTATTCTGCAGTGCCATGTCGACCCGCTGGCCCTGGCCGACCAAGATGTTTGGGAGGGAAAACAGACAGAGCGATTCTGGGGATGGAGTATAGCAGCGGAAGAGAATATATAGGTAGGGTCAAGATAAGGATTAGTATTAAAATATATAACCAGGATCCTCCGCTGTTCCTAATCCAGTGGCTCCTCGTCTGCCTTCCTGGAATAGAAATGTTTGGCCCTGATCCTATAGTATACTATATTATATTAATAACACGTCCTAACTATACGGTTAATACCAAGAAATCCTTCCCCTGAATTTTCAGCCACTGCTCTTTGTGCGTTTGAATTTTTAACTATTAGTTTTCTAAGACCGAATCTACCTGGTTGGAATCGATCCCCCTGTGCTTTGGACGACTGCTCTTTATTGGTAAAAATTTTTAATTTACCGTAGGCAGGGTAGATTTCTTGTGGTTGACATCTATCCCCTAGTATCCAGATCACCGCCCGTTCCGGGTACACACGGCCTGCGAGGAGTATTTTGATAAGAGAATCCGGTTATATATTAATAGCGAGTCCTGATACTGTACAATATAGCTAATAATCCTAAATATCCAATAGTGCCCTGCGCGTATCAGTGCCCTCTTCCGGCTCTCTCTCCCCCCCGAGGTCTGCACCATGGCCTGACGCGGACGTCCACCGCGGTATGCCAACAGGGACAAGAGAAATACAGAGTGTAGAAGGCGGCGCAGAGAGCAGGGGGCGAGTCAGATTCCTTCTTCCTCTAAGACCCAGCTTCACCATCGCTTCCTCACATGGATAACAACAGAGTAGGGGGATATCCATCCGGACGTGGTAGAGTCCCGTGATGTATTCTAGGATCTTGAGTAGCTAGTCTTGCATGAAGGGCAGGTCACCGAGGGGGCTAGTGACGCCGAGGGCGAGAATGACGTGGACGTAGAAGAAGACATAGGCAATGTCCCAGACTCGGATGTGGAGATAGGCGATGTGGAGCAGATCTCTAGGCGGAGCGCTGAGAGGACCCTACAGGAAGATCCATCCGCTGCCGGATCTCTAAGTCTTCCTGGGCCTGCTGACCGCTTCCCAGATACAGCGGGGGCAGAAGGCCAACCGGTGTCCACACAGCCCACGGCGGAGACCGCAGCCTAATGGTCCCGCGGGCCCAGGATCGCATCGCCGGCTGTGCCGCTTACCCCGGAGGACAGCGCGCGGCAGGAGGTCCTAGCCGAGCATCTAGTAGAGCAGCTGATCCGTTATCAGGGCTGCGGCCACAGCCAGGAGGAGCCGGGTCCAATCCCGGAGGACCAGGCCGGGCCGCTGAGCCCCCCTGCAGTGCCGACTGTACAGCTGTCTGAGGTTATACAGAAGGAGTACTCTAATATCCTCTTCCGGGACGGCATCACGGCGTATAGCCCGGAATGGAATAAGTACTTCCCGGTGGACCGGCGGCGGCGCCTGTTTACCGGCGTCGAGACTATCTATATCGAGGATGGCGGGCCCGGTAAGCTGCCGGGAGTCCAGCTGGAGAGGACTCTGCCTCTGCAGCTGGATCTGGAGCGGGACTCCGACACGGCCGGCCAGAGATTCTAGGTCTACTTTAATGTTGACAGCGCGGGCGGGTTCGCGTTAAGTCTCGCGGTGGCCCGCCAGGGGCTGTACTGGGTTGGGGTACAGCTACTGGTCAGTAACCTCACCGGCTCCCTGCACCTGGACTATGTGCCTGTATAGTTCCAGGACGGGGACAGCGGGCGATGGTGGCGGGACCGGCGGCCGGTGCACCGTATCTCCTATCTCCCCCTCGGCCGTATGTGCGGATTTGAGTCGGTAGAGATATACGTCCTCTTCCCGCGGCTGTACCATCCAACACGCAAGAGTTTTATGATCACCAAGGACGAGTACACGCTCTGGATGAATGAGGTATTCCTCCCGGCCCTACACGCGATATACTCGGAGTCGATTCTGCAGAATCTGCCTGTCAGCGCGGCGGATACCCAGGCCAGGGTTATAGCAGCGTCGGCGGAGCAGCCCATGGAGTATGACAAGCGGCCCCGCGTGCAGCTTCTGTAGTACGGGCTACGGCCGGAGCTCCTCGACTCCCTCTGGCAGGGGGTCTCTATCCGCATCGACGGGCAGGGCCTGGCACAGTTCCGGGGCATGAAGCTGCTCCTGACAGGTAAGAATCTGAAGAGCTGCACACAGGGCCCCAGCTGGGCGGCGGCGCAGGCGAGATTCTTCGCGATCTAGTCGGAGGCGGTGGACGTGGACTTTCTGACCGACAACTTTTACAATATCGGGCGGGAGGCCATCCTCCCCTAGAGCCGCCTGGCCAGGGAGGAGCCGGGCCCGCCGGCGACCTTTTTCTCGTGGCGCCGGTGCTGCCTGGAGAGGTTTAGCCACTGGCTGGAGGAGGTTGCCGCCGCCGCTGAGGGCGGCGCCCTGTCCACAGCGCTGGATCCTATAGAGATTACCGCGGGGCCCTCCCAGCGCGCGGTGCGACCCACGACACGGCAACAGGCCCCGCCCTAGGGCCCCCCGGGATCGGACCACGATAGCGACGGCGACATGGAGTATATACCGGAGAAGGCGGACCGGAAGGGGGCAGGAGCAGGGGCAGTGGGCGAGGGGCCCCGGCCGGCCCAGGTCAAGCGCCGCTGGAGGCAGGAGATGTACTCCTTCTCCCTGACCCGGGATATGGCGATACTGACCATCGAGCCCACCCAGTAATCGGGCCTGCGGAAGCTGGGCTATCTGTACAGCCAGTACTATAACTCGAGAAAGGTACTCTTCGCGGCCGGCAACCACTACGTCTTCAGTAACCCGGCCCTGGACACGCTCGCGCTGGACAAGGGCCTAATCCAGGTATGGCAGCACGTTGGCCGGGCGGTGAGCCACTTTCCGATGGCGCTACTCCGCGCGTATCGGTATACCAAGCGCCGGTGCCACGTCACTCTTATAGACTCCGGCTATTAGGTATACAGTGTCCGCGAGGAGTACCGCGTGAGTAGGGGGCTCCTCTGGGCTGTTGACCGGCGTATGCGGGCGCAAGGGCTGGCTGGCTAGGAGCTCCACGTGCCGCGGGCGTCGGCGGACCCGTCGACGGACCCCGCCCCGTCCCATCTGCCCTTCTTCTGCCACCGGACCGATCTTATACTCCGCTGGCTGCGGTGGAACATCAACAAGTTCTGCCTGGGGTTCGAGATAGTCTACAGCCTGCGGCCGCAGATAATGGTCCAGTGGGAACACACGCGCGTGATGATAATATTCCTCTGCTGCCTGCTGTTCGTCTACAGGGGGCAGGGCGCCCACCCGCGCCGCTGTAATAGGCTCTGGCTGGATCGACGCGTCCGTCCCGCGGCGGACGGCTCGGAGCGGGAGTGGATCGATGAGGGCTTGGGTATGGAGCAGGCGCTGGAGCGGTACGGCTACGCGTGGCTGCCGGACCACAAGATCAACTGGGCCTCGATAACCTTCCGGCCACCGCACCGGGTCTATATGTCCTTCAATACCCCGATTCTCCTCGCGGCCTACCACAGCCACTACCGGACGGTTCTCAGCACCTATAGTGACTTCCTACTCTTCCACGATATGTTCGCGCGGATATACAGCCTACGGGAGGACCATCCGCGGTCGGCGCTGCTGCTGCAGCTACTGGTGGACCTCTGTCTACGTGCCTTCCGCAAGGATATATTTACGGTCTTAGCGGAGCGGAGTAGAACAACCCAGCCAGTCTACTGCAGGCAGATGGAGGTGGCCTTGGCGGGGGAGGTTCCGCTGACAATACTGGGTCTCTGGCGGGTCTTCCAGCGGCGACCCCTGGGCGACGATTTCCGATTTGTAGAGAGTAAGAGTGCAAAGATCCACTATATTAAGATACTCTTCGCATGGCTGTAGGGCTGGCAGGGTAACGGCAACAACGGTAACTATAATCGTGTATACTAGAAGAAGAAGCCCTACTGAATATACGTGCGCCAGTGCTTCGACACTATCGCCCAGGTCTATAGACTCCGTCAGGCGCGTGAGTGGCGGACAACCCTGCAGCAGACCTTTATCCGGACCTACTAGGTCCTCCCGTATCCAAGTAACCGCTTATTCTGGTCACGGGCGACAGGGACCCCCGGCGGGAACCGGTTCCAGACATAGCTGAGCGTGCATCCCAGTCTGGTGGAGTACTACCGGGCCACGGAGCCCACCGACCCCGCGGTAAGACAACCAGTGGTGATCACCCCGCAGAATATCCCCTATCTCCTGGTGTCCGGCTGGCAGCGCTCGCAGGGCCCGATACTGCTCGACATTGCCCTGCCGCCGATCCCTACTAACCTGGATGCCTACCTGGCCGCGGTCGCAGATCCCGCCCGGCCCGACACCGATCTGGACATCCCCCTGCCGGCCATCGGGGTCCTGGACGGGCCGATCCAGCGATATATACTGGACCACACCCCGGAGAAGAGGATCCTGCGGAGCTACCAGCGGAAGGAGGCGACGGCGGTTAGCAGTATCCACAGTGACTCTAAGTAGCTAATCACACACCTGGAGAATCAGGTTCGGGTGCTGCGGGATATCTACCTACAGCGGCAGAGAGATCTGAGCATCCCGTTTTGGAGATGTGTGGACAGTGAGTCTCTACAGTATCTCTTTACGGCACCGGCCAAGGTCCTAGAGGAGGATTCAGACTCTGAGAACATTCGGAACAAGCACACCCGGGCAGAGAAGAAATATTATCGCTGTAAGAAGGACCTGCGGAATACCCGCAGCCTGGTCCGGGAGTTTATAGATCTAAGACAGGAGATGAAGATAATAAAAAAAACTACCCCTTCTATAATTAATCTAGTAGAGAGTAAGCAGAAGTTGGCTAAGCAGTATAAAGCAGTGTATAAAAGGGCAAATCAGATACAGGAGAAACTGGCAGTGATCTCAAAAAGAGTTATAGAGGAACCAGTAGAATTATAATTTAGTTTATACAGTGTGTGTGAATATATATATAATATAGATTAATAACAGGGTAATTATAAAGCCAGTGGCCAGTCAGTTATCTGTAGATAGGATCCAGGAGAGATATTGTATATAACCCAGCTTCCTAGTACAATAACAGGGTGGTCTAGATAGGCAGAATTGGCGGCTGCTGTATATACTACTAACTATAGCTTATCAAATCAGTATATAAGCTTAAATATTACTATAAATTCTATAGAAATACAGAGACCTGAGAAGTCTATAGCTGAATAAATTATAGTTCCTTTTTTATTAAAAGATATCTAATAGATATTAATATTATAGTATATAAAGATAAAAGGTTGACACTCAATACTATATATTATAAACAGTGGAGAGAGAAATATATATTTCTATATAGGATACTTAAAGATCTATAAGATAGAATTTAAAAGCTAATTTTAAAGTATATATTGTTTATATAACTATATATTTTATATTACAAGATATTGTTTACTTATTTAAAAGACTCTATAAGTTATAGATACTTATAGATCCTAGGATTCTAAGTTTGGATATCTTATACAGTGGTCCGAAATGCAGTGGTCTGAAATTCAGTGGTCTGAAATGCCGGCCAAAAATTATTTTTCTGCTGTATTTTCGACCACTAAATTTCGGACCACTGCATTTCAGACTATCTACATATACAAAAGACACTGGGCAGCTAGACTTAGGGCACGAAATACAGTAGTCTCAAATGCCGGATGAAAATCATTTTTCTGCTGTATTTTCGACTACTAAATTTCGGACCATCTATATATATAAAAGACACTGGGCAGCCGGGCTCATGGCACGAAATTCAGTGGTCTAAAATTCCGGGTAAAAATTATTTTCCTGCTGCATTTCGGACCACTGTATTTTAGACCACTGCATTTCGGACCATCTACATACAAAAGACACTGGGCATCCGGGCTCATGGCACGAAATTCAGTGGTCTGAAATGCCGGCCAAAAATCATTTTCCTGCTGCATTTCAGACCACTACATTTCAGACCACTGCATTTTGTGCTATCAGCCCGGCTGCCCAGTGTCTTTTGTATGTAGATGGTCTGAAATGCAGTGGTCTGAAATGTAGTGGTCTGAAATGCAGCAGGAAAATGATTTTTGGCCGGCATTTCAGACCACTGCATTTCAGACCATCTACATACAAAAGACACTGGGCAGCCCGGCTCATGGCACGAAATTCAGTGGTCTGAAATGCCGGCCAAAAATCATTTTCCTGCTGCATTTCGGACCACTGCATTTCGGACCATCTACACATACAAAAGACACTGGGCAGCCGGGCTGATAGCACAAAATGCAGTGGTCTGAAATGTAGTGGTCTGAAATGTAGTGGTCTGAAATGCCGGCCAAAAATCATTTTTCTATTGTATTTTCGACTACTGAATTTCGGACCATCTCCACATACAAAAGACACTGGGCAGCTGGGCTTATAGCACGAAATTCAGTGGTCTGAAATACCGGAGAAAAATTATTTTTCTGTTGCATTTTTGACCACTGAATTTTCGACCACTGTATTTTAGACCACTATATTTCAGACCATCTATATATATAAAAGACACTGGGCAGCCGGGCTCATAGCACGAAATTCAGTGGTCTGAAATACCGGCTAAAAATTATTTTCCTGCTGCATTTCGGACCACTGCATTTCGGACTATCTATATATAAAAGACACTAGGTAGCTAGGCTTATAGTATAAAATATAGTAGTCTATAATCTCTTATCAATATTCTATATTTCTTATATAAGCTTTCTTATAATTTAGAATATAAAGTTTATACTAGTTTTTCTTTATATAATATATAATCTAGTCAAAGAAATGCTGCTAAAGTAGCTTATGGAAGTCTTTTCTTAGTACTATAAAATAACTTTTTCTAGAAAATTAAAATATATTATTAAAAAGTACTACTTTCTAAGTACTTAGTGCTATCTAGTTAGAGCTGATCTATATTTTAAACTTTAGAGAAACAAAAAATTTATATTATCTTTTAGTTCTTAGATTCTAAACTCTAGAAAAGCTTTTTAAAAATATATAGTTAAATAGATACTAGATTATTTATTTAGTAATATATCTGGATTATCTATAAGTAGAAAAAATAGTTCTTAATATTTTTATTTTCTTAATAGTATAGTATCTAAAATAGTATTAATTTAATTATTTCTAATATAAACTGTTAACTGGCCATCTCTAGAGCAGTGATTCAGTTTATTTTCTATAGAATAGATTATTTTAGAACTCTAGGGGCTTCTAGTAACTGAGAATAATAGTAGATATAGATACAGAACTAGGGAGCCTACCCTACTGGAAGTTATTACTAATTGTTAAATAGGGCCCGCAATGTAAGTATAGAGGTTAAGGATACTGGGTGGCTGCCCTAGTCAGTCGTGACCGTGCCCCCGGCTGGTGCGTACTGCGACGAGGTCAGTCGTGACTGTGCCCCGGGCTGGTGTGTACTGCGACGCAGTCAGTCGTGACTGTGCCTCTGGCAGATGCCCACTGCGACGCAGTCAGTCGTGACTGCAACCACAACCGGTGCGTACTACGACGCGGTCAGTCGTGACTGTACCCACGGCTGGTGCCCACTGCGACGAGGTCAGTCGTGACCGCAACCACGGCCGGTGCCCACTGCGACGTGGTTAGTCGTGACCGTGCCCCCGGCTGGTGCCCGCTGCGACGAGGTTAGTTGTGACTGCAACCACGGCCGGCGCCCCCTGCGACGAGGTCAGTCGTGACTGTGCCCCCGGCTGGTGCCCGCTGCGACGAGGTCAGTCGTGACCGCAACCACAACCGGTGCGTACTACGACGCGGTCAGTCGTGACCGTACCCACGGCTGGTGCGTACTGTGACGCAGTTAGTCGTGACTGTACCCACGGCTGGTGTGTACTGCGACGCAGTTAGTTGTGACCGTACCCACGGCTGGTGCCCACTGCGACCCTAGTAAGTGCCCACTGCAACCCCGGTCAGTGCCCAGTGAAGTCCCAGTCAGTCGTGACCGCACCCACGGCCGGTGTATACTGCGACGATGTCAGTCGTGACCGCAATCACAGCCGGTGTCCACTGCGACGAGGTCAGTCGTGACCGCAACCACGGCTGGTGCCCACTGCGACCCCAGTTAGTGCCCAGTGCAGCCCCAGTCAGTCGTGACCGCAACCACGGCCGGTGCGTACTGCGACGCAGTCAGTCGTGACCGCAACCACAGCCGGTGCCTACTGCGACGAGGTCAGCCCCTATAGGGCCCCCATTGAAATCCTATAATATTAGTATAGTATTGATGTAAGACCGATATATACTTACCAAAGTATCGATATAACATTGGTATATAGATTAAAAATACTAATAATTTAAGAGTATAAGGGCAGTCAAGATAACCAATACCCCTTATAATACTGTGTAATTAATTAAATAAGAGGTTATGCCCCCGGGGGTCACTACTTTAGTCAGTATTACGTGACCTATGCACGGAATAGACAGCCAGGAGATATATAGCAGGCGGCCAGGGATGGCAGAATTATAATCTAGGATCGTACTGTGACAGTGCTGTAAAGTATTAAAATTAGGGTCACTAAGTACTATCTATATAGAATACTTAAGAGACTGTTATTTAAAATACTATATAACTTAGTAGTTAATTATTCAATTATTAAAAAATTATAGACAGAAAGAGAGTGGTTGATATGCTGGATAATAATAGTATAAAAATTAAATCGGGTTAGCTCTATATATCTACTAACCTAATTCGATTTTCGTACCATCTCTACCCGCCCAGCATCAATAACTTCAAACTTCAATAGAAATCCAACGAAAATTCTTAAAAATATGTAAGAACCATCATTCAGCTTATAGAGAAATGCTCTTTTCAATACAGTAGAGAACATAAGAATTGGACGTTGTGGTGGTTGGTCTTTGTGTCATGAATTCACCCTATAGAAGATATTGTGGCTGAGTCTTTAACTGTTATCACTTTATCACCTTCTCTATTACCTTTTTCAAGCTTATTTTAATAAAGTATTTCTTTATTATCTAATACTTTTAAACTCTCTATATTAATCGCCCCCCCTGAGTTATATATAACTTAAAAAGAATTTATAAAATTTTCTTTACTCGGTAACTATAATTCTACTAAGAACTATATTAAAGCTATAAAAATATTCTATAGTTAATAGATAAGTACTCCGCCTAGATCTTAAAGTTTAAAAGATAAAAAAATAATTTAGAGTAAAAGAAAGACTTCTTCTAATTAAATATTTTTTATTAAGATTATAAATATTAATATTAATATTTTTAAAATTCTTTATTTATATTATTTAGTTATTCTAGTATATTTATATTAAAATTACCAGAGAACTATAAT
>ML737280.1:0-20551 GCA_009193545.1 Aspergillus arachidicola | reverse complement strand
TATATTTGGTGACAATGGTTCCTATAATGCTGCGCTCTGAGCCAGAGCTATAGCCCTAGCACTGAGGACCAATGAGGATCAGACAGAGTATGGTTAATCGGTATTGATTTTGATTTTATAGCAGCCAACCTACTTGTGTGTTGTGTGAATGTGCCCTGGTGATTCTTACAGCGACATTTTGTATTGTTCACTGCGCTCTCCTTACCAGAGTAAATTGGTTTATCAACTAACCTGACTCGTGTAAGCAAATCTGCACGCAGCTCTGGGGATTGTGGATCATCAACTGATCCATAAACCTGATATTGATTCTGCATAAATGATATTTTCGAATTTTAATTTATTATAGAGTTAGGAAAGACAGTATAACGTAATCGGTAAGCGAACCGAACATGTAAGCGAACCGAACACCGCACGCGTTTTCAACGCGCCTCAATTTCTTAGACAATTTAAACACCAGCCATTCTACCAAAAATGTCTAAATCATCAAAATCGCGCGTTGAGCAGGAAGACAGAATCTTATTAGCTATTTCAGCTTTAAAAAAGAATGAAATCAGTGGTCTAAGAAAGACAGCTGAGGTTTTTAATATACCGATTTCCACACTACGTGATCGTCTAAAGAGAACTTTATTTAGAAGCAGTATACGTGCTAATAATCATAAAATAACTTCTAGTAAAGAGGAATCGCTTAAACAGTGGATTCTATCACTAGATAAACGTGGAGTACCTCCCCGGCCTGCACATATACAAGAAATGGCCAATATCCTGCTTACAAAGAGTGATACTACCTCCCCCCCTACTACTGTAGAGAAGAAATAGGTATACAACTTTACCAAGCGTACACCTAAGCTTAAATCCTACTTTGCACGTCGCTACAACTATCAGCGTGCTAAGGTAGAGGATCCTAAGATTCTAGATACTTAGTTTGAGCAGGTAAATAAGGCTATTCAGAAGTACAGCATAGCTTCAAGCGATATATACAATTTTGATAAAACGGGGTTTACAGTAGGCCTAATAGCTGCAGCCAAAGTTATTACTAGGTCTAATATACCAGGAAAACCATTTTTATTACAGCCAGGGAACCGGGAATAGGTTACTACTATAGAATATATTAGTTCTAATAGATAGGCTCTACCTCCCTATATCATTTTTAAAAGCAAGGTGCATATAGAGTCCTGGTACGAGATTAAAGATGTTCCTTCTAATTGGAGAATCAAGGTCAGTCCTAATGGCTGGACAAGCAATGAGATTAGCCTACGTTAGCTACAGAATCATTTTATACCTCATACTACCGGCCGATCTGTGGGAAAATACCGTTTACTTATTCTAGATAGCCACGATAGTCATCTAACGCCTCGATTTAATAATATCTGTACAGAGAATAATATTATACCGATCTATATACCTGCACACGCTTCTTATAAGCTTCAACCGCTTAATATTACTGTTTTCTCGCCGCTAAAAACCTCGTACGGAGGTCTAGTTGAATCTAAAATACGCAGGTAGATTTAATCATATCAATAAAACTGAATTTCTGGAGACATATCCTAAGGCTCACACAAAGGCCTTTACTAGCAGCAATATTTATAGTGCTTTTAGAGCTACTGGCCTAGTTCCTCTATCTCCTGAGCGCGTTCTTTCTCAGCTGACAGTTCAGCTTAAGACCCCTACACCTCCGGGTAGTAGACCGAGCAGCCGGGGCAGCTCAGCGCCTAAAACGCCTCATACAATTAAACAGTTAAAGAAGTCAGAATCTACGCTTAAAAAGCTACTTAAAAATCGATCTCGCAGTCCTGATTCGCCTATCAAAACCAGTTTAAATCAACTGATTAAAGGTGCCGAACGAGCTATAAATAATATAACAATACTTAAGCATCAATTAGAGCAATATCAGGCCGCGCACAAAAAGCAGATTAAAAAGCAAAAGCGTTCTACTAAACAGATTACTTTTGATAAAGGCACGTCAGTATCTAAAGCCGGAATCCTTATAGAGCGCCGAAAACATGCAGATGAAGCCATACAGACAGATAGACCTCTGCCTACTGGATCGGCTCCTAGGCGCGCTCCATCTAAATGTTCTGGCTGTGGTGTACAGGGTCATAAAATTACGCACTGCCCGAATCGATAGAACTACTCATTTTTATATAGAAGTCTGAATTCATGGTGTTTTGATCATTTTAACTTTTTATATGGCAGGTGGTGTTCGGTTCGCTTACATGTTCGGTTCGCTTACCGATTACGTTACGTGGAAGTTCTTACATACTCATACAGCAGTTTACAGAAAGGTTTGAGCGGCCATGGAGGTCCCGTGGAGTCTCTTTGCTAAGAGGGACATTGGCTCAATGGGCTACCACGGGCCTTGCATTCCATCCTGGGCTCTATTACTGTACTATGGCCCGAGCCCCTAGGTCGGACTGACTGCTCTGTCCTTCTTCCCTTGCCAACCAGCCCCGCGAGGACTGTCATCCTGGTATGGGCTCTTGCATGTCATTATTAGACTTCCGCACGACCCAGCGTTGGGTCCGGGTTACGGTTGGGTGACCCAGCCTGGGTCCGGGGCCCCAACTTGGGTTACAAACGTAACATATATGCGAAGGCCCGTGACTACATAAATTATACATTTTTTGCCTGTAATATTAAGTATTTCCTTTACAACTAAATCGGGAGGAAGCGAGAACGAGAACGACTAAGGTATATCAAAGAATCAGAAAGCGAAGTACAATATATTTCTATCTGCGGCCGAAATCTAACTAATGATACTCAAAGATATCATCATCTCGACTCTTGCGCTTTCGTCCTGAGACCCGTACCTGGGTGTTGTTCCTAGGTAGTGGCATTTGGGCTTCACCTACCTCGTCTGCCTCGCCTACCTCGTCTAGCCACATCTCGTCATTGATTATAGTATCCTGCTCCTCAGTATCACTAATTGGGTCTATCTCAACCTCGTCAACCTTTTCATCCTTCTCCTCCTTCACAGATTCCATTTCCTCATGAGAGAAGAACTTCTCAAGAAGCTTCGCCTCCTGCTCTTCCATATCAAACCTTGAAGTGCAAAGAAACATCATTAACTCTTCAATCGTCTGCGATTTCATTCTCCCTCGACGATATGACAGACATCCCGAGCAGTATTAAAGAGCCGTTCAACTCCTGCGCCTGTTGCAGGGAAGAAGAGTACATCCCGCGCAAGGGCAGCGATTGCTGGATAGCGAGTTTGGTGCTCTCTCCAGAATACAAGGGGTGCAATATGAATAGTATCTATTAACCAGTTAGTATATTTTAGCAAAGACTTAGTTTAAACGCACCACTATCAAGGTATTGGGTCATTTCGTCAGTTGCTGCATTTGGCTGTGCCTCACTCTCATCTAACATCTTATCAAGCTTTGAGCTTAGCCGAGCTGCTGAGTGAGACCCGTCTGAAGACTGGTTGAGAGTCGAAAGTTGCTCTTGATATGGAATAAGAGCCTGTTGGAAGGACTTGCGATAGGTATCGCGCCATTTCTGATCCCAATCCTTTGTGAGGAAGAATTTGAACTTATTCACTAGTGCCAGCATTGTACTGACCGCGTAGATATGCCCATGAATATAATTAGTTTGAGAGTAGTACTCATCAAGCTTCGTCCGACCAGCCTCTAGCGCATAAAGCATTTGTTGCTTCCATAGAATGCGCTTTCGTCGTAGCTGCTTTATTAACTGCTCAAGGTGCTCGAAGAGTTTGTTGTAAATCTTAAACACATAATGGGCTGTAACATCTCGGGTCTTTAATAGCTGAGTTGTATAGTCAAAGAATAGCTCAGTAATACAAAGAAGATAGTCAACCTGGCGCCGCTCCTTATCCTAAAGTAACATCTCTTCGCAGTCATATTCCGCACAAAACGGCGAAAAGATACTGCGTAGACGCTTTGCCCAACGAAGCATTAGGAAAGTTAAATTCCATCGAGTTCTCATATCTTGGATAGGCACTAGCTTCACGCTTGATATCTAGAGATTATAGAATGTCTCCCGGAGCTGAGGACTTGCGTTCACATAGATTGCGAGATAGCGGACCTTATTCAAGGTATAAGATATCTCTTGCCCTTGGTGCTGCGCGTTCGCTTGGGCTAGTCTTAATTACTTCTATGTCCACTTTGTCTCGGCATAGTCATTTAGTGGGACTGCCTTGATTCGATCAAGAAGCTGGTTGAGGCTAAGCTGAATAACGTGAGCAAGGCATAGAATCCGGGTAATAATAAAACCGTCTAATAGAGCTTGTTGAAGAGAATCTACTAAGGTCTTGTTATTAGACGCATTATTCGTTGTTAATCTAAACACTCGCGATTCAAGGTTATGCTCCATAAGAGTTTGAAGAACGACGCTACTTCGGTTCACACCAGTGTGTACCCCGTAAAGAGGCTTAAACCCAAGTAGTACCTCGCGGTAGACCCAATCAGCATCAATGAAATAGCCTGTGATTGCTATAAACGCCTGCGAGAATAGAGACGTCCAGCAGTCCAGTGCGATCGATATCTTTGAGCCAGCGGGTAGTGTTCGAAGGGTACGCTCTTGCCGGTCTTGAACAACGCTCCTTAGTCGGCGGCGGATTGTATCTGCAGAGGGGATTATTGGTAGTGATGGGGCGCAGCGAGCCCGAGAAATAAGCCGCTGAAACGTTGGATGCTCGATAAGGTGAAGTGGCAGCCGATTAAGCGTAAGGAACTATAAGATATCTTCTTTCTAAGCTTCTTGCGAGAAACATATATCGGTAGAAGGTTCTCCCTAATATTAGTTTGCGAAATAAGTTAGCAAAGTAAACATAGCTAGGAGTGGGTCTTAATAGAAGAACCTGCGGAGGTATAGGAACATACGCCGTTCTTTAGAAATCTAGTTATCTCTGCTCTCTTCCCTCGCTCACTCTTTAAACACCCAGCTGTCTTAAGGTGCTTCTGCATTGTTGATGTGCCATGATATTGTATCTTGCCCTTTGCCTTTGGGTTGACAGTGTAGGGGTGCTCAAGAACAGCTCCACAACGTTAACACATAACCTTTGGCGCACCATCTACATTATGAGCAACCTGGTGATAGTGGCCCCAAATCTCTGCATGTCGCGTCGACTCCCAGTTAATCTTGCTCTTTCTCCCGAAATCAGTCTGGAGCCACCAGTCCACCCAGTCGTTATGCGCCATTCGATCGTAGAGAAGAAAGGCCTTCCTTCGGTCGGGTCCAACGCGTGTAAAGAAAGAGGGGACTGCTAGAGAAATATTCGGTCGGAGAAAGTCTTGGTCGGAGATATCGAGTGCGTATTGACTGGTAGATGGAGTAGCTAGGTGGTTTGATGATGTTATACAGCTAAGATTGTCTATCTCACCATCATAGAGGGAGGATGCGAAGTCAGAGTGTTGACTTTGCGACATGGTCAATCAGCCTGGTAGGCAACTTAGAAGGTAAGGAAGAGTGTAGATACCTACCAAGTAATAATATCTAGGGATAATAGGGAGTAAATCAACCTTAGGAGTAGCGAGCGAATTAAGCAAAAGCGATATATCAACTTCAGAAAGGCAATGTATAAACATACTAGGTTTTGATTGGTTTATAAGATCCACCTTTCTATGGGTCTAACCCAAAAAACCCAGTAATAACCCAAAGAACCCAGAAAAAACCCAATTCCCACCCCAACTTCCCTTTCAGATCCTCAAAAAATTTCAACCTACCTCACTGTAAGGGGCTCGCGGGGGTAACTAGTTATTTTCATCGCAACTTTCATCCGGGGGGCGGCCGCCGCGATGAGAACATCAGACGAAAATACATTATTCTTCTTATGCTTTCTTCGTCTTTTCCATAGCCTGGGTTTCCATATTCAAGTAGACTTTCTTCCTTCGAATTGAATTGCCTTACAACGCTTTTTGCAAAAAATAGTAAGCTTTTAGAGCGATATCCTCTATCCCAGGAAGATCCACTAAGTGGCATGTAGTCAATATATATTTCTACAATCACTAGCTAGAATATCGAGCTTCTAAGTTCAGCTCCCCCAACCTACTTAACCTTAACATTTTAATGGGCAATTAGTGATAAATAGGTCTACTATAAAAAAAATATAAAGTTATTCCGTGAATTTTCAAGGGATTCATACTACGAACATATGGTGATAGATAGTATAACCAAGAACAGATGTAAAACACAGTATGTTATTTTGATGACTGAGCAGCTTTATGATCAAAATTATGCAAAAGTTGGGTCAAGTTGGGTCTTAATGGGTTTTATTGGGGCCCCAGTATTGGGTCCGGGTTGGATCCGGGTTAGAGAAGTTCAACCCGGACCTAGGCTGGGTTGGGTTTTGGGTCGAGACCTTCGACCCAAGTTGGGTTATGCGGAAGTCTAGTCACCCTATTGCCGGGAATTCAGGACCGTTAGCTAGCAATCCTACTGGGCATGAGAAGGCCCCATCAGACGGCTATTATGATAGAGGTCAATACCATACGATACCTAATTGTGAGCGTTACTATGGTAGCAAAGTACCTGACAGCTTTTGGTCGAGTAGCCAAATCTGGTCCACACCCCCACGCCAGCCCCTAGACAACTCACCCGGGATATGGAAAGGTGAACAATGGGACAACAGTGTTAAAAAGGCTGCTAAATATTTTGGAGAACATCATCTGCTCCATAAGGCAACACCAGAAGACATGTTGAATCAGGGTATAATACAAAATGGTGGTATTGACAGTTTCAATAGGTGGATGGGGATGAATGGCGCTTTGAGCCCTGCGACCCATACGGCGGAGGCTGCCAAAAAGAACCCTAAGGGTGCGATAGAATTCAGAGATCCAACGAATTAAGTTCTCCAGGAAAAGGAACTGCAAGAAAAGTCATTGCCGCTGCCGCTCCTCTCGGCTTTTGTGTCAATCTTAATATAAAGTGACTTTGTCTTCCTAAATCAATCAACTAACTGAATTATGGCTATATAAACCATCATAATATAAGATCCGATCTTCACTTCGCATATTTTGCCTCAGAAGGTCACCCTACCAAGCGAGAATCACTACAGTGACATGCTACAAACGGTACTGATAAATCCATGCCCATGCAACACAATCGACCAGGGTAAAAGGGAACCAAATCTTATATTGACAACACCATTCTTTTCGCCTTCACCGCCAGCACTCGACCTGTGCCAATCTAATATGGAAGTTACTATAGCTTTCCATTCCTGATGTTTTCCCTTAAATGGACGAAAGCCTTTATTGAATGGTTGAATTGCTTGCGTTGTTCAACTTCCTGTTTCTATTGTGTCTTTTGTCTGTGACCGGCCAAATTTCATTTATTCTTCCCCTGCTTTAGCACTCATGTAATCTACATGGTGAGCTAATATTTTTCTATACCATGCTACCTAGATGTACACACTCTGCATATCCAGGGCCCCTGTGTTGGGTGTTCTTGTGACCGCCCGCTGTCGGGGGTGTGTGATAATGTTTCCAAGCTCCGCAAGACACCATTGAGCAAAACTCGATATCCGTGGTATCATGTTCCAGTTAAAACTCACTAACACAGCCTTCCAGCTGAAAATATCTTCCTTATAAATTTACCGGCACTAAACACACTGACGCCCACATTTTAAATTTTGAGATCCTGTGCGAGTAACTGGACCTGCTATAGCCTTGGCCTGCGAGCTGTAATTGGAGGAAAGCCATGTTATCAGAGCGGGTAGCCAACGCACAACCAAGTTGGTACTTTGACTGGAGAGTTACCGAAACAAATGGATACATATAAAAGAAGAGAAAGCCGTATATCATAGTCAGAGAAGAGTTTTTGGTATGTAACAGAAGGAAACAAGTGCTGTATCAGTAATATTAATTGGGAGAAAGATCACTAAAATTACCGGCTACTATCATTTTTCTAATTAAATCATTATGTGGTGTCTTTTTTGTTTCTTATCGGACAGGTAGGCTTTCCTCACGGATCTCCCTCTCCATCATTCCCCCTTAGGTCAATGCAGCATGACCATACGAAATGCCCATTGACCTTGGCGAGGCATAATTTGCTTGGTTACCCACGCCCTGGCTGAATATGCCTCCCAACCTATTTTACACTCTTGTTGATCTAGGGTGGGGTTCTAATTAACTATGCCGATAATGTATACTGGCATATTGATGATAAATAGATTACCATAACTTATCGCCGTAATGGTAGCGATACAGCAAATCTACCGGTTCCTCCATTCTGGTGCTGCATGAGGCTAGTACTACCGCGAAACATCATCCTAACAATGGAGTCGCCAAGAGCCCATTTTACAGAGACGAGTATTATATTCGGTTATCGACGGTTGTTATCGCAAAGGCAGCATTGATTAATGGATGGTGGGCCATGAATTCTAGTAAATATCCACCGTAATAGTTAGTCGATCGGCGGTATGCTATATCACCTACTCAGGATGTTGTTTTTGCGAGCTTTAAATTATTGTTGGGAAGGGAGCTTGAATTGGTGTGATTGTTCAGTTCAAAATGCGCTCCGGGGATATCCGGCCAATTCCGACGCAGAGCAGGGACCGCATATTGGTCTAAATTCTATTTGGTAATCGCTTTGGTAGAATTTAACTCGTGTCCTCTCTACAACTAGTTAAATCCTCCGGGTAATCTCGAAAAGAGGCGCTGTCCGAGAAGTGAACAAACGTACTTCTGTGCGTTAGTCTGTACAACGCTATCTATAGGCGCTTGCCCTGGAGGTAATACTGATGCACGGCCGCTTGTTCCAGACGTCCTAAGCTGCAATCATCTCCTATAGTATCTCTACCGGCGATTATCAGGCAACTGATCGCTTGTCTAGGGAGTCTAATCGCTACTGTAACCAACGCCGAGGCTCTAGAGCATACAAATGTCCTTTATGACAACATGTATGGTTTATATTCGTTGCTCCATTAAAAGGGCACAACCGAGGACAGTCTGTCTTCAAGGTGTGCGTGTAATACGAAATTTGAGCCTCGTCACGACCTTTCGTGATTTAGTACTCGCTCCCAATGTTAGGCTGCCCTCGTGGCGCGCGGCTACGAAGCCGTTGTGACGTGTCAGCGAAGTCCAGCACGGCATTGATCATTGTGGCCCGCGAGAGGGTGGCTAATTGTACATTTCTTCTCGAAATTGGTTTGACCAACAAACATCACAAATATTTTTTTCAGACCCACCTCCCCTTTTCAGCGTGCTGAAATGATTTGGCCTTGGGTGGTATTGCATAATCATTGCAGCAAGAGAATCCTTTAGAGACTTGGAGCCAGATAGTTTTATTACAGAAGGTAGTTGGCAGTGGGTCTCGAGAATTAAAGACTGGAGTGAGTGAGTCAGATCGATTTCGAGAATGGCTGTATGTTTCCGACCTTGTTACATTCTTATAATCTTTCTGTACCTCACTTGACTCCTTCTATTGCACTAGGTCAGGAAAGCTGAGCGGGCATCACGAATCACAACGCACTAGAACTGGCCATCATCGAATCGTTAAACTTACTCAAGCATACTTGAATCACCTATAGCTACATAGCTCTGGCTCGTCTCAAGGTATCAAGCTATACTGCTATATGACTCAACTCTAGTTAACACTTCGGTACAGACATCGTCTATACCTCTCATTTAATATGGACGCCATGTTCAGTCAGGAACATGCTCTATCGATTTCACTGCAGCTCCCTCATCCAAGAGAAATCATTCCCGGTTCTACTGTAAACTGTCGACTGCCAAGTATTAAAGAATTGGGCTTATCAATCTACCTGCAACCTTCTGCACTCAAGGGAGAGAATCCGCAATTGGAAGGATCTATGGATCTGACAAGCATAAAGCATAACTGCGCTACTTCGGGTAGTAATTTACGAAATCTGAACTTGCAATCTAAGGACTCAACTATTCAGAAACCTAGAGCGGCAAGTACGTCAACTATCACTCTGACATCCTTCTGGCAGAAGCCAGCTCTAATGCCGTTTGGAAAGTGCATAGATTCGTTTTTTGCAATAAAGACCTAATTGTGCAAGCTAACGTGTCACAGCTAAGCCTCTTTACGAAGTAGCGATGAGGCATGGCAATCTGGAAAGTGTAAAGCTACCCGCCACCAACGTGTCTCTCGAACACAAAACGGGGTCGAGTGGAAGAGCTTCGGTCCAATACACTGGAAGGCCTCCCACGCATTATATGGATTATCTGTATCGACCATACAAGCTACCACGTGGAATGAAGACGCAACGTCGCACTTATTACATACAGACACCACCACTATCATTTAGGCAGGTGGTCAACCGGCCCAAGATGCCTGCTAAAAGGACAGAAAGGCTTCAACACGTCTAAAACGGAAAGACCGCTATGAATTTTATATGTGCTGATTAAGGATGCAGACTTCACCGCAGACGTCATATTAGTTAGTGATAGTTAAATGTAGCCCTTGGGTCCATGATATACTACTCCAATCACAATATGCAGTGTCAGGTTTTCTTCAAAAAATGACATATTGATTAACGGCTTCTCAGTTACTGTGGACCGGCTTTAGGTCAGCAGGTATTGCCCTAGCACCCTCTGTACTAAGATTATTGCAGAAGTTTATAAAGTTCCCAGGATTATGAGATTCATTGTTATCAAAAATAAGAAGCTCACAATGCGTTCGATCGTTCTCTCCTGATCCACGGTCAAAGATCTTAGTACATCAGACGTATCCTAGCTAATCATTTGTCTTCCCTTTGCACGAAGTAAATATTCAAGCATGTGTAGCTCTTAATGCTGAAGAATTGAAGCCATGAATATGTCAATGCCAAAACCAGCCTGGGATGTACAACAAGCGCAGAAGAAGACGATTTTCCATTTGCACAAATACAAGCATTTATAATAACCGGTACTCTATTTCCATCAGGGCGCCTCGTTTGAACATGTTCTGTTCATATTTCCGCTAAGATAACCTACTTCATTGCTAGATACTACTTCGATAGAAACATTTTCTCATCCATACTATACACACCTTCCAGTTCTATATCATATCTCCCGACTCCTCTGGCTATGAGCTTGAAGTAGAGGGTATATTTTGTGCGAAGAGTCAGTCCTTTTGAGTGATATGTCTATACCTCTAGCATAGCGAGCAATGAACTAAGGATCACTTCCCGTTAAGAAGAAGCTTGTCCACGTCTTTTCTCTCATCGGGTTACTAACTTCTTGCACAAAGTCTCACAGCGTTCATACGTAGGAGGTAAACAGTAAGTCTGTTGTCAATTTTGCAGTATATATCCTCTAGCTTGCTGGCAGCTGAAGATTCGCTAATCATGATACTACTTTTCTCGAGTACACTAGACACTATGGTGGTCTTGGGATTTTGTTAGACATGAATGCAAGTCGAAGATGGAAATATAAAATATATATATTCCGTATTTGTATGAAGATCATACCGAGGCCTCAGGGTCGAAATGCAGTGACTGCAATCAAACGCAAAGTTACGGCGGTACGACACGACAACTGTGAGTTTTACAACGTATTCTAGTCAAGAAAACAAAGCTTAAGGTGAAGCCCACTGACACTCTAGGATGTTTATAATCTGCAGCACTGGCAGCCATAGTGTCTACTTCATAATTGAAGGACACTCGCGCCAAGCTAGAATTGGAAGTGTGGGAAGCCTTCGAATGGCTGGTCTCTTAAACAAAACGTATGCCAGTATCCATAGGTTTGTCCGGCAACCTGCACCCGATTATCATGCATCTCTCTACTCACTCCAAATGCTCTCTTCTCTCACCTATTTATGCTGCCCAGAATATTCTATCGTGAGTGTTCCATGGTTCATCCGTCGTTATCGAAGATTGGGAATCGAGGCCCGTGTGGATATCAATAGATAAATATACTGATCACGATTTATTGTCAGGCATGTACAATCTATCACTTTAGACAAGTGAAAGTTCCGAACTAAACTACCGCGGTTTCTGGACTGTGGAAATTATGGCAAGAATGATGAGCCAATCTCCGGCTCCATAAGATGGGAGAAAGGCAAAGTTTGCCATCACACTTCTGCGTTCAAAGACTGTAGTAGTGAATATATTCTGTACCGCAATATTTCAGACTATTAGTGCTCTTTAATCGTGGCATGGTTTTGATGCCAGAAGCCAAGTGCGTTAAAGACAGTATCGATTGGGTTGAAGCATTGTATGGAATTCAGTCCTCGGTTAGCGTTAATTACCTAGTTGTCATCATCAGCTTGGGAATTCCGTACCTATCCGTTTATCAATACTTTGAGTAAAGCTCACCGAGAAGCAGCAAAATGCCCAGGACCCCATGGGATCGTTTCCTCTCAGATTAAAATCTGAGACTTCTGGAGGCCTCGAGCCATATTCACCCAAGCAAAAATGCGTACCACAAGTCCAGGCGCTCAGATGGGAACAGGGTTAAATACCGTAGTATCGTGATATGGCTTTGAAACACTAAAGAGGCTTTATGGCTTGCCTTGATTTCTCGATTAAACAACCATATCTTCTATACACCAACGGTTAACCTTTTTGCGGCTACTAAGCGTTGGTATCTTTAAGGAGATGTGTTAAATTTGTACTAGACATCTTCGAGTTAATAACATTATACAATTTTTCTAGGATTGAAATGATGACAGGGAATTATTGCTTTCACCTTTTGGTGAGCACGTGCACAATACCCGAAAGTTCGGGATCACATAAAATCCATCTTGAGGATGCCTGTAGGGACCTACCTTCACTAAGCTAATCTTAAAGTAGTGCTCTAGAGCCATTTTAAGATTTAAAGACGAAAGAAACTCTGGTATCGCGCCCCAGACTAGTCATGGAAGGGTATTCATGGATGATATAGGTGCAGGTAGGCCATTCCTAGGACAGCCTTTCCAGGTATTGTGGACCTGGATCTTGGTGTACGACGCAAGGTTACCGTGATTTGTATTGGATTATTGTTATCTCAATATTCATTCTTCGGAATACCTACACTGAAAACGCCCATTGGGCGTTCGCTGGATATAAATTCCAGACGTAATCTGCTTATCGAAAGTCTGAACCTGCAACACGCCACCACACGCGATACCGATGAGGCAGCAGCAATCTAAATCGAAACTACATGGGTTTCGTGCAAGTTCCGGTCGGCATCGCCGGGCCTGTGCGTATCATCGGTGCCGACACGGCGGGAGCATATCATGCGCCGTTCGCGACATGTGAGCCGACGCTAGTTGTTAGTTGCGGTCAGGGCTGTAAAGTCTTCAATGCCTGTGGCGGCCTGCGGTCCGAGGTGCTTAATAAAGCAATGTCCCGCGCCCTAGTGTTCCTTTTCAGAAGTCTGGGGCATGTCATCGCCTTTGCCAGGGTGACTCCAGTGTTTATCTCTATTGCAGATACTTTTGCGAAAGTTCTGCGAGCCGGAATATGGTTAGCAAAGCTACACAGTATGCTTGTGAAAGGTTACGGACAATCTAGATCAGTGGTAAGGCTCGAAATCAATGATTTCATGATTGAAGGCCAGTCGGCATTAGACAAGGTGCACTCCTGAGGTTATGTCCAATGACCCAGAGGAGTTGAAGTGCTAGCCTGGGGTGTCATTACCAACACCGGGTGCGAAAGGTTACTTGGCTGCAGTGCTGAGCGTCTGTAACACACTCAGATGGCAATGAAAGAGGCATCCATAACGGCCAGTTTGGCTGCAACTTCAGCACGGCCAACATTGTAGTCATGTTGCTTGTGTCGACGGGGCAAGATGCCGCTATAATTTCAGCCTTTACCGACTGGCACGGTAGTTGGGGGTGGGAGGGTGGGGGGCTTTATACTGTATCCATCACAAAGGGACTGTCTTAACATGCTGGGTTCTGCAGAGCCCACAGGGAAAAGGAAGCTACCTGGAAAGATGGCAGCATTTGCCTTGGCATTAGATACAAGCACAAGCGCAGCCATTGCGAATTAAACGTTTACAAAGAGTCACGTGAGGTGGCTTGTGGGAGATATACAGGATTCAATACCCCTCCAGAGGCTCTATACTTTTGTCTCGGTCTCTTCTGATGGTCTCTCACGTTCTCGTCACACATGCATTGTCCCTATGAACTCTCCTAACGCAAGTTATCTTCTAACTCGGTCTGTCGGTCAGATGGCCCATTCTGTAACGGAAATATGTACCGCTATGGGCCATTGCGCTGCATATAGCGCAAGATTATAGTTACCGAGCTTGAGCTTCAAAAAGCTTTACTCGGAAAGTTCATAGGATAAGCGACTCTCGGTGCGGTGCGTAACAATACTTTGAGCTGGATCCTCTACCTGAATTACCAAGCCACTATATCTCAGCCTGAAAAGTCAACTTAATGCATGGTCTGCATGCAGAGTGTTCATAGTAAATAGCCTCCAGTGAAGCGATGCTGAATTTCCGCACCACCACAAGACCAACACCGCACTTCCCCTCTCTTCAGTCCAAAACGTTATCCCTGGGATTCAGAAGAAAGAGAAGATATTTCCCACATGGACTACCATATGCACCGGTTCCTTTTTATAGTCAGGTGCTTGTAGTTAAGGAAGCTTTCTCCATCACGGAGTGGATCTTACAGAGAAAAGCTCAGAAGCGTGTTTACGTAATTTTGCTCTTATTTTCTTTTTTACTGATACTGCCAATTTTCCTCTATTACTGTCACGGGGCGGCTCCCGGGCGCATTCAGGAGCTTTAACCGCTGCGCTATCAGCAAAAGACTAGGATACAAAGCCTTTGGCTTTGTACTGCGCTCACATATATAAGCTTAATCAGGCAGGCAGGCAGACACCGTGACAATTACTTTCCTCTATTACCAAGTTCTCGCTTCCAACACCGCGCCTCGGAGGGTTAAAACCAGCACCTAGCAGAAAAAAGAAAGAATTAGCTTCCCAGGGTCCTTATGATTGTCGCCAAGGACGGCACCAGAGGTGCAGGCCAGGCACAAGTGGACAGGACAGGCGTTGACCCATCCCAAGGTAAATGGCCGACACACGTTCTGTGGTGACATCTCGTTTTACTTCGTTTTGATTGGCTAGGATAAGTGGTCACTCTCTTCATTTTCCAAGACAATTCTATCCCAATTTAAAGTCTAGAATATTATAAGTATTTTGTTCTGCCTGTACTGCGGTCAAATTATCCCATTGTAATTAACAGCAACCATGAGCTTTACATACATTATCTGCTTACGCACCGCACGCATTAGCCGACTTATCTTGTATCTACAAGTCATTCAAGAGTGGCATTTTTATTAATAAAGCTCTATGAAGCACGTATACTGTATTGCCTTGGTAGCAATAACATGTTTACTGGCAGAAAAATTAAAGGTACGGTAATTTCTTCGGATACCCTTCTTCAGGCCAAGAATTCGCCTGCAAAGAATCTACGTTAGCATCCCCTCTTTTTTACACTTGTAGGAGATTGAGAAATACAAGGATGACCGCCAGCTTAGCAAGCTTCTGGTGAGGTTCTTTGATTATTGAATAAAGATAGCTCTTTCATACACCACTTAAGTAACACTTACAATAAACACCCTGCAGCCAGTATTTTTCGCTTGAAGTTATTATACTAGAAATGTTATCACATACACTCTTTCGAGCGAGATCTTCCTCGCTCTGCGAAGAAGGCTAGGATATTAGCAAGGCTAGCATGCAAGGGGTGTGCCTATTTCTCGGAGAGCATGTCTACATCAAGGCAGCCTATTAGAACAAACCCCGTCGCATTCTTCGCCCGTGCTATCGCAATTCTTTCCGTTGTGATTTTCGGAAAGAGACCTTGGCACTGGATTGAATAAATTAGACCTCCAGGACCTTTATCCTCTCAAGCTCTGAGATCTAAAAACTACTTCTTCTCGTGTTTGCTTGTTTCCGAATTTTTTTACTCTCAAATTCTTCTCAAATTGTATCTTCTATTGATTCATAACCAATTTTTCAACCAACCACGAACGACAAAAAGAGCTCAAGAGAATTTGAAGTAAGGAAAAAGCACCCATGGCTTCCACAAGGAGCTCAACAATCGATTAAAACCGGCCAGAAAGATCGTAAGACAACTATAAATTCCCTGCCTCTGATGATGCCTTAACCCAGAAAGGGGTTTCTGCTGGACGCAGATTTTAGTACTAAATTGGGTTTAGCCCAATTTGTGTCAGACTATGTGCAAATGCGGGGCAGTGAAATACTGCCGAGGAAGTCTGCCCGTAAATGGGAGTCTGTACTATCACTACAATACGTAAATCATAGCGTGTCAACAATACCTGTAGCGGGTCTTGGTGAGACAGGAAAGAATCGTAAAATGGTCGCAGTTAGCTTGGGCTCAGAATATAAACCAGTAATTTGAGTCTCTTGCCTGAATCACAGGAGAAGCAAGGCTGAAACACCTACTAGAGCCAACCAGGACTGAAGCTCACCACTTCTGCCCTCCAATGGAGCGTTGGCCCCCTCAGTGTGTGCATAATGTTCTCTCAGCCATTTCCCCCGCCTGTAACTCATTCCACAAGCCCAAGACAAAGCCAACACGATCCTGCAGCTCCATAAGCTCCTCGGGAATCACATGAAATAAAATGGTATTCGTACTCAAAACGTGAATGAACACAAAATGCAAGTCTGCCAATTCTGTCCAACAGCCTGCCATCAGTCGAACTCCATCATTGGTGAGCCATTCTTGATGGGGCGGACAAAGTATTACTGGTGAATCCCTCATTCGATCCCTGAGGACTTGCCACTCCAGACACTGCTCGAGCATATCTTGCGTGTGCGGGGACCCATATTTAACAGCGTATACGATTGGATCAGCTGCCGAGCGGTCGTATACAACTGTAGCGTTGGTAGTGACCTTGGTCTCTTCCTCAAACTGCGCCTTCAGGATCAGCTCTTGGAGCTCGAGTGCTCTATGAGGATCGCTAGTGATATCATCGCGTGTAAACCCAAATTCGCACAGCACTTTTCGAGCCACCTCAGTGATGGGATGTGGAGATAGAGAAGGATGCTTTAGTGAGAGAGCATCCAATAATGCCTTTATCAGGGTCGTTTTGGCAGTGCACTGTGCGCCAATAATGTATAGGAACCTCGCGGGCTGCATTTTCCAATGCGAGGTTGTATAGCCAGCTGGACTAGATATGGCAGGGTGATAACACGTCGCTGCCTTATATCGATGGGCTGATTTGAATCATCGAGGACCCCGCTCCGAAGAAGCAAACCATGATTGGACCACGTCTGACAACCGTCAGTGACAAATCGCCAACACAGGCGAGGAGTGCGAGCTGAAACGATCGGGACTACGACCAACTTTTATATTGCAACTACAGTTTTTCCCCAGCTTGGATGTCTTGGCCACTATTTCTGCTGATCATTCATCCTGGTCTAAATGGCATGGCTCCCGAAAAGCTTAGCCCCTTTTCATACATCCTGCAATCTGAAGTCGTGTCAAACGACACTCGCATGGCCGTACAGAATTCCTGAAATGCCCAAGCATAGCGGCACTGGATGGGTGAAAACCTCGGACTTGATTTCCGACGCAGAAACCCGAAAGCTTGAGCCGAAGTTTAACAAACTCGATTCTAATCGAGCGATTGCTTCTCAGCCTCTGGAGAATTTGATTCATTTTTCTTTCACTGGATTCTATCTCGGTCAGTGGAGAGATGGCAAATGGCAGAGCTGTACTGCTAGGGAGACTGCGGATTATCTAGTTCGACTGTTGAAGGAAGGTATTATCTTGGATGGTGTACTCTACAGTTTCTACAACCATAGCTCTAGCCAGCTGAGATCCCGGGCCTGCTACTTACTCCATGGCTGAAAAAATGAGGTCGCGGACCTGGTGGAGTCGCTTGGATGCTCTTCTGGAATAGAAACTGTCGCCAAGAAGGCCAAACGGATCGGTCTTCTTTTTTTCGCCTTGTCACGCGCTGATGGAAGTACCAGACGGGACGTATGAAGTTGTTGACGATATCGACTTGATGGGATACAACGTCACTGACGGGTGCATTGGCTAGGGTCCTATACAGGGTCTGCCGTTGGCGGTGCCATTTCCTACATTCAACTAGTAGATGGCCTGCTTTCCGGAGTAACCTAGCAGTTCTGATATCTAGAGAAGCCTTGAGCTCCTATCTGACTAAGATAGGTCGGTACTGCCGAATGCCCAACTTTCAGCTGGTAATGTACTAATGTCGACGCGCGAGCTGTTTGGGTGCCGCTCCCACCACCGGGTCTAGTTTCCATCCTTTTTGGGTGGAGAGCGCTGCTGAGCTCTGTTAGGGCGTTTCTCTAAGGCCTGTATAAGCCATTCTTGTCTTTAGGCCTGGTTTGTCTCAGTCCATGCTCTGCGTAGGTAGGCTAAACTCAGGTCTCTATCTGTTTCTCTTAAAGGGTGCATTTGAGCAGCTAGTTTAGCTGCTTGGTCAGTCTTCTCGTTCCCTAGTATACTCTGATGACCCGGGACCCATTGGATAGTGATTTTATATCCTTGATTTGCCTGTCTTTTGGCTGTGTGCTGGGCCTGGATTGCCTATCTCTGCCCTGGACTAGCTCTGTTGTCTCGTAGTCTAGCTATAGCTACCTGAGAGTCTAGTAGAACCCTAGTAGGGCGATTATAGTCCAGTTGCATCGCTATATCAAGCGCTTTACATACCCCTGCTAGTTCTGCATCAAACTCCTCCTTTCCCTACCCCAGAGCCACTCGCTTAGTTGTCCAGGTGTCTGAGGGTTCTTGCCGACACCGCTATTATCTGCGATGTGAATTTAGAACAAACAAGGCCTCTCCTGTAGGTCCCACTCTTGCTGGAGGCTTGGTAGATCCTGCAAGCCTCATAAGGTTCTTCATTAACGGGCATATAAAGGAACAGGTTAGTGTCTATTAAGCGTACTCCTTTCCTAAAGAACGTTGTTTCAACTCATACCATCCCCAGAGGAGGCCAGCACAGAGGTGCTCTGTCTGCTATCAACGATGTTGCCAAAGTGTTTACTAACGCGTGCGTGGTAATTTTGAACAATCCGCAGTACGAATGTGCTGGCGATAACCCAAGCTCATACCGACAAAGCTCCTTTCCAGGCGTGCAGGATCTGGTTGACGTAGCAGCACCGTTCAGAGGGACCTTGAAGAGTATAATACACCCTAAAGCATTTTACAATGATCAAGTATAACCGAAATCTACGTGCACAGTCTACAGCCGATGGTCTGGCAATTGGGCTGCAGGGGCGGGCCCTAGCTTTTCTGCTGACTCTCTTGTCTGAGAAAAGGTATATAATCTATACTAAAACAAAACACTATCCATGTTCTTTCAATTCTCAATTGGAATGGAGTTGTATAAATGACTTATTATCTGGTACATTATCAGCTTTCAGTTCTATGTTACACAACTTTTGGAATCTGATGTCTGTGTTACTCAGGTGAATCAGGACGGCAGTGGCCCCCCGACAGCCGAAGTGGATTATACCAGTGGAGAGGGAAACCCCAAGGCATACAAAAGTGTTGAGATCATAAATGACGTCCACGGAGTTGAAGGGATTCCCATTCTCCGTGCTACAGATTAAGAAATCGAAGTGATTGTTGATCAAGGGAAGAGTACAGGATTCGTCGGTGGTACCCAGCTTGTGTGCATCTTCTGTGTACGTAACTATACCATCGCTGGGCCTTTTAGCGGTTCTGGTGCTTATACGAATAATTATACTATTTTGAAGAGAATGACAACGGACGCACGGTAAGCACCGGTTAATATAGGCAGTTTCTGTACAGTTCTAATATTATAGAATTAATCTGCATCTGTAGAAAATTAAAATCTATGAATTTGACTATTGCAGCAGCAGTAGTACTACAAGGTGTGTTAAAGTCTGACAACGAAACCCGTTCTCCTTCCAACATTTAGCTAATTACGATCTTTCGAAGCTTCAATATCCCAATTAATCTAAATTGTAACATTGGTTTTGTTATTTTTTATTTATGATGTTTTTCATTGTAAAAGGGGCATACTCATAAAAGCTTTATGTGGAAAATATTTTGATCCTCAGCTTGAGCAACGCCACAGCATTAGTCTTTACCTTTCTTTCTCTCTAGTTCAGCAACTTCCCCTAGCTCAGCCATGACACATCTCGATCAGGGCGATCGATAATAGTACTAGCATTCTTTTCCTGGCAGCCTCTATGAATCATCTGACAAGTAGTCCGACCGCAGGCGCTACATTACTTAGGAGCCCTAGTAGCAGTGCACTATGTACGACGCTCCTGCTAAGGTACGAGACACTATTTCAGCCACAAGTCAATCCAAGAAGCCATTGGTCCGCGCCTTACCGGGTCGGTAGGGCGGGAAGAACCCTGTCTAGCGAACCGTGCCCCATACTTCCAAAGAAAAAAAAAAAAAAATATCGTAGTCTCTCATCGCAGAAAGAGGGAATACATACGGTGCAAACTATAGCGTTACTCGACGGCATCGCTCTAGCCGGAATCATGGCTCGACCCTGAGAGGAAAGGGCTTTACATGATATTAAAGTAAGGCTATGTGCCGTACAGAGTAGTGCAGTCCGAAATACATATGTAGTTATCCTTTGTGACTTATAATTACCTCAAGACATTAACAACATCCATATTTGTCCACAGACTTAATTCAGTGGTAAATGCTAGTTATAAGGTGATTGATCATGT
>ML737279.1:0-24349 GCA_009193545.1 Aspergillus arachidicola | reverse complement strand
TGCCTACTGAATCGGCTCCTAGGCGCGCTCCATCTAAATGTTCTGGCTGTGGTGTACAGGGTCATAAAATTACGCACTGCCCGAATCGATAGAACTACTTATTTTTATATAGAAGTCAGAATTCATGGTGTTCTGATCATTTAAATTTTTTATATGGCGGGTGGTGCGCAGGGTGCTTACATGCGCAGGGTGCTTACCGATTACGTTACCGGGGATAGACAGGTGATTAGATAAGCACCGTACTTCTTGATCACGTGATACAACAGCCACGCGGCTCTCCCGCAATCGTAGCTCACCGTCACCTAAGGGGTCTCAGTGGTTCAGGCGCTTCTACTCAACTGCCTCGACGCCCATCTTTGGCATCCTTATCATTATTCTACCATCCTAGTGCGTTCGCAACTGTGGTACTGTTGCGCAGTCGTTATCCCTGTGGTGAAAGGAACCTGCTCCAGGCAGCCTCTTCACCATGGCTCCGAAGGATACCTTCTTCCGTTCGTCGGATATGAGCTTGACCCAGCTCTATATCGCCAATGAAATCGGACGAGAAGTTGTCAGTGCCTTGGGAGAACTCGGTCAGGTTCAATTCAGAGATGTGAGTCGATAATCGAAACCTGGGATAAGCAGCGCGATAGTAACCCGGGCTGACGTTGATTGACTTGAAAATAGCTTAACCCCGACACTAATGCTTTTCAACGTACCTTTACCAAAGAGATCCGCCGCCTGGATAATGTGGAACGGCAGCTGCGTATGGCTACTCATATAGAATACTATGTTCTTAGATCGAAAGGCAACTGACGCTGTGTTGTCCTCTACAGGTTATTTCCATTCTCAGATGGACAAGGCAGGAATCCCTATGCGATCTTCATCCGAATTCACCGATACATTAGCTGCACCCTTGGCATCCGAAATTGATGAGCTTGCGGAACGGAGCGAGAGCTTGGAACAGAGGATTGCCTCACTCAACGATAGTTACGAGACACTCAAGAAGCGGGAGGTGGAGCTCACAGAATGGCGTTGGGTTCTGAGGGAAGCCGGTGGATTCTTCGATCGCGCCCACACTCATACGGAAGAGATACGGCAATCGTTTGATAACGATGAAGCTCCTCTCCTTCGTGATGTCGAACAGCAGTCCCACCGCGGTCAGAACGGCGAAGCCCAGGGTCAACAATCCTTCCTCGAGATGAACATCGGGTTTGTCGCTGGTGTCATTCCACGTGACCGTATTGGTGCCTTTGAACGTATCCTATGGCGAACTCTGCGTGGTAACCTGTACATGAATCAGTCGGAGATTCCCGAGGCTATCATTGACCCTACGACCAACGAGGAGTCTCACAAGAACGTGTTTGTCATTTTCGCCCACGGAAAGAACATCATTGCGAAAATCAGGAAAATATCCGAATCCCTCGGTGCTTCACTGTACGGCGTTGACGAGAACAGTGAGCTGAGACGTGATCAGATCCATGAGGTGAACACACGCTTGAGTGATGTGGGTAACGTCTTGCGCAACACCAAGAATACACTCGATGCGGAACTTACACAAATTGCCCGCTCGCTTGCGGCCTGGATGATCATCGTCAGGAAGGAAAAGGCTGTCTATGATACACTCAACAGATTCTCCTACGATCAAGCGAGAAAAACGCTAATTGCGGAGGCCTGGTGTCCAACAAACTCGCTGCCGTTGATCAAGTCAACGTTGCAAGATGTGAATGATCGTGCTGGCTTAAGTGTGCCTACTATTGTCAATCAGATCCGAACTAACAAGACACCCCCTACCTATGTGCGGACGAACAAGTTCACAGAGGCCTTCCAAACCATTGTCAATGCGTATGGTATCCCGAAGTACTCGGAAGCCAACCCTGGATTGTACACGATCGTCACCTTCCCATTCCTGTTTGCCGTCATGTTTGGTGACTTTGGTCACGGTGCTCTCATGACTCTGTGTGCTGCTGCGATGATTTTCTGGGAGAGGAAGCTCCAGAAGACCAAGTTAGATGAACTGACCTACATGGCATTCTATGGCCGTTATATCATGCTAATGATGGGTCTTTTCTCTATGTACACTGGTCTTATATACAATGATATCTTCTCTAAGTCGTTCACAATCTTCGCCAGTCAATGGAAGTGGCCTGAGATCATTCATCCAGGACAGGCAGTCGAGGCTTCCCTGAAGGGCGACTATCGGTTTCCCTTTGGACTTGACTGGAATTGGCATGAGGCTGAAAACTCTTTGCTGTTTACGAACAGTTTGAAGATGAAAATGAGTATTTTACTGGGCTGGTCTCACGTAAGTCCTTCCATTCAATCGGTTGTTCACCGCAGAAACTAACCAATCTACAGATGACATATGCTCTTTGCTTGCAGTATGTCAACGCGCGCCATTTCAAGTCTAAGGTTGATATTATCGGCAACTTCCTCCCGGGAATGATCTTCTTCCAGTCTATTTTTGGGTACCTTGTCCTTACTGTCATCTATAAGTGGTCAGTGGACTGGCCAGCCAGGGGCCAGTCACCCCCAGGTTTACTGAACATGCTCATCTTCATGTTCCTCTCCCCTGGTAGTGTTGAGGAGGAACTGTACCCCGGTCAAGGCTCTGTTCAGATCATCCTATTGCTTCTTGCCGTCGCGCAAGTACCCGTCATGCTCCTCTTCAAGCCGTTGTACCTCCGCTGGGAGCATAACCGTGCTCGTGCTCATGGATATAGAGGTCTTGGAGAACAGTCAAGAGTTAGCGCGCTCGAGGACGATGGCGATATGAATGGCGGACTCAATGGGGGTCGCGGCAGCATGGCCAGCGAGGGTGAGGGGGTGGCTATGATTGCCGAAGACCTTGGAGAGGAGGAGCACGAAGAATTCGACTTCTCTGAAATCATGATCCATCAAGTCATTCATACCATTGAATTCTGTCTGAATTGTATTTCCCACACTGCATCCTACCTACGTCTGTGGGCTCTTTCTCTGGCCCATCAGCAGCTTTCGATCGTTTTGTGGACTATGACTCTTGGAGGTGCTTTCGAGCAGGAAAACCCCGCCCTTCGTGTAATCATGATTGTCGTCACCTTCTACTTGTGGTTCACTCTGACAATCGCCATTCTCTGTGTCATGGAGGGAACTAGCGCTATGCTCCATTCGCTTCGTCTGCACTGGGTCGAGGCTATGAGCAAGCATTTCATGGGCGAGGGTATACCATTTGCTCCCTTCAGCTTCAAGGCACTTCTGGAGGAGGATCCCGTTGACTGATTTCAGCGTCTTGGTCCGTTCTTTTCCTTCCTTTGATTTTGGAATATATGTACTCTAGTTCCCTGTGGGAATCAATTAAATTCTAGACATCAATTGGCTTGTCCATATCTGACCTCGTCTTTGCTACTACGCTCCTAAACTACCAGTGCATTTGTAAACTTAAAGAGACTTATAATCCTACCCATTTGAAGTATGCCTGTATTGTTGAGGTGCTGTGTGAATAGTGTTAGTATATTTTCACTCAACTAAAAAAAGAACGTTAATAGTCTATTTCCTTGTGTTAGAATATATGTCTAATAAGAACTACTATTGCTATCTAACTAGTAATAAGTTAGAATTAGGAATATTTAACCCCGTTATAAAATTATAAAGTTGTGTGAGTAACGATTAACGGAGTAGGTTAGATATGTATCCGCCCTCTACAAATATACCTAGCGTTAGCAAATGGATCATAAGGTTATTCGACCAGGGATATCAACCCGAGAAAAATTGCACAGTTATATAAATTTTCAAATGTTTATTTCAAAATTTATTTAGTTTAGGACGCTTTTCATACATTAAATACCCATGACCATCCTCATTAAATACCATCCCGTAGTAGAATCACCAGGCCTCTCACGGGTATAAGCCGGCCACATATGGGCCAATGAATTTCTAATTTATTTCTTGTACTTGTTATATGTGTCGATGATCTTCTGTACTTCATCCTTCGAGCCGAGGAACACACCACTCTTGTCGTGGATGTGCTCCGGGACAACGCCCAGAAGGCGCTCCATGCGGGAGTTCACAGCGAGACCACCGGCGTTTTCAAACAGCATAGCCATGGGGGCGCATTCGTACAAAATACGCAGCTTACCCTTGGGGGCCTTCTTGTCGGCCGGGTAAGCGAAGACACCACCGTAGAGCAGTGTCCGGTAAGCATCAGCCACCATGCTACCAATGTAACGAGCACTGTAAGGCTTCTGGCCCTCAGGGGGAAACTTCAGCGAGTGGAAGTAAGCGTTGGTCCACTCCTCCCAGTAGCTGCTGTTACCCTCGTTGACGGAGTAGATGGCGCGCTTGGTGGGAAGGGTCATGTTGGGGTGAGTGAGGATGAATTCACCCAGGGAGTTCTCCAGGGTGAAGCCGTTGACGCCGCCATTGCGCATGGTGATGACGAGCTGGGCGGAGGCACCGTACATGGTGAAACCGGAGGCGACCATCTCAGTACCGGGGAGGAGGAGATCCTTGGGGGAGACCTTGTTCTCGGGACCCAGGACGGAGTCTGGCAGCTTGAAGATGCCGAAGATAGTTCCTACCGAGACGCCAGCGTCCAGGTTGGAGGATCCGTCGATGGGGTCGCAGACGACTGCGTAGCGGGCGTAGGGGTGCTCGTCGAAGATGATGGCTTCTTCTTCTTCTTCCGAGACGAGGATACGGCATTTACCTGAGCCGCGCATGGCGGAGATGAAGATATCATTGCCGATTACGTCGAGCTTCTTCTGGTCATCGCCTGTGGTGTTTGAGGAACCCGCCAGTCCGGTCAGGTTGATTAAGGATGCACGACGGATGTAGTAGGCGATGGACTTGAAGGAGAATTGAAGAGCGTGGCAGAGAAGTCTGGAGGGGTGATCATGAAAGGTTAGTTCCTCTTTCCAATGTTGATTCTACTGGGGGCTATGGGCTTGAACTTACGTGAAGTCACCAGTGGCTTCTGGCACCTTGGTTTGTTCTTCTGTCAGGAATCTTGTGAGGGTGACGATGTCTGTATTGATGTTCTCCTGTCCCACGGGGGGAGCACCGTTGTTCTCGTGTCCAGACATGATGATGACGATGATGTTGAATTGGGATGCTTCAGCACAGAGAGGATATGCGCAGATTGTTCAGGAGGGAAGAACAAGTGGTTCTGGGGCGCAATGGACCGGTTTAAAGTAATGCGCAACCTCGGTTCAGCGGAGAAAGCAGGAAGGCTAGGGCACCAATGGATGTGAGATGATAATGGCCGGGGTTGACAAGTGAGGAGGAGGGGAGGGGGGGTTGTTTTATGTAGGATTCAAGTACGTAAGATAGGATATACTAAACTGGAAGATACCAAGAGTACTTCGTAGAGAGAGTAAGTATATATAGTATCATAGTATCTCAAGATCACCGTGCAAAGGGTCATAGGAGCAATAATATTTTGCCGGTGGAGCCCAAGTTGAGTAAGGAGAACGTCAGGGTCACTGACAATACGGGTTCCATTGACGCAATGCGGTATCTGGTAGTTTTCGTCATCTTTCAATTCTCCCCCGCAGTCCCCGCCGCTCTCTTGCTCTCCCGGCTTTTCCCTGTTTTATTCTTGTCCGCCTCCGATTCCCCCCGCAGTAAAGAACCGGTACTAGAACTACATACTACGTACTAACAGTCGATCGAAGCGCGATTCTGGATCTCCAATTTTATGATATCAATGATTCAAGACTGGTCAGTAATTGGGAAATTACTCGGTATGTAACGTACCATGTACCAGGTCAGATCTCTTATCAGCAACACAATGCGATTGAAACCATGTTATCATCATTCCCAAAGAAATGCCGCAAAAACTGATAGCTCTGGTCTGTGTTGTCGTGTCGCGCAAATTAAACCTATAGCCGGAAGTGGATATCTCCTGGTCAGCAGACGCGACAATTTTTGATCGCCCACGTCAAACTATTATTGAACTATTCGAGTCTCGGCCGTTCTGTGTAGCAACCCTCTCGTTCTTGTTCGGGTTTCTTTCCTCCGTCGATCGCACCCTTTTTTTCAGGTCAGCTGACTGGTACGGCTGGGCTTATCTAAGCCATTACCTACTCACACCCCGTGACTCGCTCCCAGCTAACCGGATTAGGCCTCGGTAAAGTTAGCTCCAGTGCGAGAGCAGCTTGAAAAAGTTCGACACGCTTTTTCTTTTTCCTTTTAGAAACTTCACCTTCTCACACAACAGCAACAACAACGATCCTGGACGATGAATGTTCACCTGAAATGGCTGGGCTGCAACTCCCATCAGATCTAGTATAAACAAACAAATATAATTGCTCAATGATTTCATATGCTCATACTGGGCATGAACTAATCACTAGCAATTTGCGTCGCAGGGGTACTCTCTTTGGTAAGTCCACTCTTGTCTGACTTTTGTCTATTCTTATTTTCTTTCCACATCTTCCATCATGATGTAACCTACAACCATTTACAAACTAGAGTCTTTGACCTACTTGGCATGAAAACTCGGTTTTGCACGTCAGTCTGATCTGCTTGCAAAAAAAGCTTTCTGCTCGCTCGCATTTCAATACGAAAGCACATTGCTGACTTGATGTGCCACAGGACTAACAATTGAATGACATGCGAAAACCAGAGAAGCTATCGTGACTTCCACTAATGGTACGTACCGACTCTTTTTTTGTATCACCCCGTCTAGCATGATGCTTCACAACAACATATACGCTGGAAATTACCGACTGAGACCTTCGGGTTGTTGGCGATAACTCTTATGGCACATTTCTGATCTGCTACCTCATCTATTTGTTTGATCTCTCATTCGCACATGTTTGATTGTATGCTGACGGTCAAAAGTTTCAGTAGGTGGCCAGTAATGCACTCTTAAGTGCTATGGTTTCAAATCCATATTATAGATGGTAAGACTCGACCATCCTATCTCCCTAAATTTCTTTCGAAGATGAAATGGCACTGGGCTCCGACGGCGTCCGACAGACGACTGGTCTTGATGGATATGCCTTTTTTTGCGGCAGGCCTAGAAAACCTCGCCCACTGAGATCTTACAACTACACAAATATATTGATCCTACAAGCCTTGGGCATGGGGCTAATGGTCATGGATAGTGTCGCGTAATACGCTATGTATAATATATCATCTTTTTAGATAAAAGGTAAATATCAACTTGTCTCATAGCCCTCCAGCCTCATATGATGATTTCCTAGATGACGAGTCTTATTCGAGTTATCGATGCTGACACCATCTTTTTTTTACCATTCATGCATTTCTGACTCCCACCTTTGGAATAAATCTCAACGGAGTTTCTGTGAACGTTGCTAACTCTGTTGCCATCACAGACAATCAAGACCTTTAAACTACCAGACCTCTGGTCTCGTGGCTCGCATGAGGCAAGTTACTTGTATGTAGTCACCTCGCTCCGAATCCAGTTCTCTTCGACATCATGATGAATCGACAATAAAACAAATGACAAGCATATGTCCAAGTCAGCATTGCTGGCCAGGACGACAACTGTCAGGACTGATCATTCAACAACTTGTCTTCGTCTGTCACAGCCTTGAAGCAATCGAAGCTGATTGTATGCGCAGATTTTGTAGATCGCATACAAGAACACATCGCCTTGGCCAACGAATGTTGGCAGGGCATGCATCAATTGATGTAAGTTGAATCTGCTTTTCCTCGAGTTCACCCTGCATTGATACCTGTACAATGATGATTTTCTTTTTATTTTAATCACGACGGTCAACATAATCAAATACATTGATGACCACCGCCTGTGACAGGGCATTTAATCTGAAATACCCTCCATCAGTTCGATCTGTCAGTTTTCGGGAATTGCTTGTTCCAGCGCTGACTCTGGCTTTAGTGACTTCGTGGTATAGCATGGTCCGGTGCTACAAGACTAGGCCTTACCGCCATTCAAGCTTTCTTGGTTCATGGGTGATTGACCCAGGTGAAAGAGCCTTTCGCCGCTTGGGCACACCCATACGTTCGTGGCAAGGTTTAGGATATGCAGTAGTTGAAGTTTAGCAATACTGAAAAATGAACAAGATTTGTTTCTCCAATAACTGGACTCTTATCTTCCCGTGTAGGCAGAGTTAAAACGTACCATGGCTCCCGAATCACTTGAAGACATGACTCTTTAATTTGCGGTTCCTTTTCCCCTGGCGTCCGCCCTGGCCTTGGGATACAACGCGGCAGTCTGGGATGTTTCACACGACTGCAAGCTTGGTTCTAAATACAGGGCCAATCTAATAAGATGTGATGAGGGCTCTGGTTTGCTAGATCGGTATGGGAAAGCGGGGGTATTTGACCAGTGAGCGGCCGCAGATCCCGTGCCCTAAGCGCCAACAAGACGCCGGCTGTGATGAACTTCCCAGGCTGCAGCTCACTAACCATATCCATACCCTTCTCGTGTATGAAGAGTCTTGTCTCTTCCAGAGTCCATCCGGGTGGCGGCCGGTGGCCCCAGACAGCCAAGTCTTGGGGGTGTTATTTTTATCTCAGGTGGATCCATCGCGTTATCCCCGTCAGACGGCCGATTTGTCTTGGGACATGCAGGCCTCCGCCGCCACTGGTTGGCCTATGGAACGTATTGCAAAGAATAGAAATTCGCATTCCTCTCTGTCCTTCTCGTTGACCTGTCACGTCTGGTAGGCTCGGGCCTTCCTTTTGCTCCTCTTCCTAATCTTATTGCTGCGCACGGCTTTTAGCCATGGCTTCACGTCCGGTTGGCTCTTAACCTCTTCGGCAGTATGAATAGGTGCGCGGGCCCCTCATACCCACGAGACTGTCCCTCTTCCCTTGAAGTGATCTGCTTTCAGCGTCTCGCAGTACTGATTGGGACTTGCAAGTAGCTGGTGGCCTCCAAATAACGTAGGCGACGAGCCGCCGTCCTGGCCAACACCTCATGCCGGTACTAGCAATCAGCCATCCCCCAGCCGTCGAGAACATGCTCTGCAGCCGCCACCTTTGACAACGACTTTGAATGGTCCTCAGTTTCATGGGCTAGGTGTCGCGCTCGGTGGAAACTACTCGTCGACACCTCTGTCAACGACCTCCTTATCAAGCCCGTTTACGCAAGGCCAGTCTCCCGCAACCAATACTCCGGGGGGCGTAGGAGTCGGGTCATCATCGATGGCTTCCAGGCAGTATAATGTCCCTTACAATCCTCAGGATTGGGGGCCGGTGGGCGGTTCGGGGCAATCTACTTATCCGCAAACAACGAGCATGACTCGAATCATTTCACAGCCGCGACAAGCTGGGTCTCATTCAGGTCAGTTGGGCCCTTTTCTCATGTCTCTTGTCTCATTTCTCACTTCTCATTTTCATTTTAATTCTTTTTGCTTTTTTACCCCTCTCTGCTTCTCTTCAGAATCATTATATGTCGCCACGGATACATGGGTCCCTATCTAAACCTCCAAAGGTCTTTTATCAAGACACGCTTAACATGATGTATATAGATGCTTCCCTCTCGCCTCCGCCGCCGCCATACTCGCCGCCAAGCCAGCCCCAACAGCAACATCATTCGCGAGATAATGCCAACCATAATACATCAGGCAGAGGCTCAGTATCTCCGGGGGCGATATCTTCGTATAATGGAGTAATACATGGCAATACTGATGCCCCCGTGGAATATCGACAGCATCCCATTCCTCGCACCCGCCCGCTATCTATGGTTCATATGGGCGACACAGGCCAGAATAGACATGTATCGCTTCCACCACCTCCGCCATTATCACAAGGAGTGTCGTCTTCCAGATCATCGTCCCAACATAGAGCTGATGTGTATCAAGAACAAAGTTCACTGAACGCAGGATCGAGGCCCTATATTATGGTTTCTCAACAGGACAATCTACGTCCGTCACAGTCGAGTAATTATAATTATATGGCTGCCGCTACCCAACCGGGTGATCCCATGCGGCCCCCAACTTCCAGGCGAGCCGTTTCTGCAGGTCCCGTTGTAAACAGCGCAGGTACGTCTCGGGCTGCAAGCCAGTCTCGGAGTAGCTCACCCCAAGGACGTGGGTGGGAACCTGGTATGCCTCTTCCACCACCGCCCCCAGGCCCTCCTCCTACTACAAGATCACAGAGTGTCAGTGGCCTGTCCGACACAACGTCTTTGCGACACTCGCAGGCTCAGCCAAGGACCAGCAGAACTCGACCGCCCCCAGTTCTGGGAACTGGCTTGGACAGTATTCCCCCGACTCCAGCTGGCTGGGTGGACGAAGGGCCCGCAGTGACCAAGCCAAGAGCCCAAGCACCCCTTGTTATTGACACGGCGAACATCACAGGGTCTCGCGTTGAAGCCGATGGATCTAGAACTCATGCGCCCCAAAGCTCCACTAGTAATGGCCTGTTTCGCAGCCCGGCTCTTCGAGACCCGAGCACTAAAGGAATTCGAGAAAGGCGAATCGAGCGCAGGAACAGACAGAGTCAAGGTTTTGATGACTTCAGCGCTGTATCGACCAACAGTAACCCGTGGACCGATGCCTTCGACCAAGTAAAGCCGTCGAATCTTGTCCTGGAAGACACGAATGTTATTCCTGATAGTGCACGGAACCAAACATCTTCAAGAGCTACCCCCAAGAGTAGCCATAGCTTGGGATCTGATGGACAATATGTCACCTCACGACCTAGAGCCTCATCGACGGGATTATTTTCAAATCGGTCCTCTTTTTCGACCCCAAGAGGCGAGTCCAGCCCCCTTGGACCGACCCGAGGGTTTGCACATACTCCGCCGTTCTCCCCTGGTGGTGAGAAATCATCAGGATACTCCAAGACGGCCTCGCAGGCCTTGCCCCCAAGAGCCCTTCCGACACCTCCATTGCAATCTGGGCAAGACACAAGGCCATCTTCTCGACCTAGTTCGAGAGAGGACCGACCGGTCTCTCGTCCATTGCACTTGCCTAATGATACTCTGCCTACGGTCTCAGCGTTAGCCCCTCGCCGAGCCCCATCACAGAAAGGCCCCTCTTTGGATTCTGTTGTCAACCATGATATGGAGTTTGTTCATAACGCCATACAAAGACACAATGCCTTTATAGACAAGGAGGCAGGCGCTACAAATGAAGCGGATGCCCTGAGAATTTTCACGGAGTTTATTATCTCTGAATCCCAGATCAGGCGTGAGAGATACGCTAAATTATGGGACTCCGGCTCGTTGGATATCGAACCTGTGCGCCGTAGGCTATTTGAAAAACCCCCAAAGCCACAGCCTTCGCCTGCACCGCTCCCCAGGCGGCCGTCAAGGGCTGCTCCGAGGCTTGATATACCCCAATTACGTCCCGAATCTGCTTGGTGGAACAATTATCAGCCTTGCTTGTCGCCAATAGCGAGTCTTAGCATGAGCAATGATGGAATGAGCTCCCGCGGACGTGCACCAAGTCGTTGGTGGGAATCAAAATCTAGCAGCGAGGGAGGCGAACGAAGAGTTGAGCGTTCAAAGCGTGAATCTAAATATATGGGATTGCCTCGCGAATCTCTTCACTGGCCCCACGGACGAGATTGTGTAGAAGGCAAAGGTATGAGTGATGCATCTGAATTGATCGACCAATATGCAGCTTACGGCCCGGATGAATACCCGCCTGAGAAGGTGGGTTGGCATGAAGAGCCAGCCTCGTCGGATTATTCAAGTACGGTTGGGCACAATAATTACGGATATACCAAGGAAACTCACAAAATGGATGTTTCGAGGCTGATTACTCTGCCACCACCTTACCCTCGGCACCATCCGGCTGTCAACAATAGCCATCCGGATCTTGTCAACTATCGAACTCTAGTTCGATCGATTAGTGACCTCTCTGTTGTCAAATCCACCAGAGAACGGCATCAATCGGAAATCAAGAGCTTGAAGCAAGACCACCAGGAGAGAATGCAGGACGGCCGTCGATGCTTTAAGGCCAATATTCAGAGCCAGATCGAACAAGGCAGTATTAGTTTTGCAGAAGCCGCGGAGGCGGAGGCCGCGCTGATTATGGAAGAGAATGAGCTTGCGAGAGAGTTGGCAAAACAAGAGCTGGATGGCTACCAAGAATCAGTACTAAAGCCGATGCATGCAATTCTCACAGAACGAATCAACAAGGCCACTGCTTCCATTGATGAGTTACAGAGCAAGTTGTTCGATGACGCTCAGAATGAGAGCCCCGACCAGACCCAGGAGGAAGGGGATGAGAAGCCTGAACTGTTAGAGAAACTCACGCAGCTCAAATGGCTATTTGAAGCTCGAGAGCAATTACATCGCGAAACCTACGACCTCGTGAGTGACCGAGATGAAAAGTACAAGGCTGTGGTCATACTCCCTTATGAGCAAAACGCGAACGAGGAGAAAGTGCGGGAAACGAACAGCTTCTTTGCCAAAGATGCCTTAAACCGCCGCGTTAACTACGAGGCAAGCGCACTGGCTCGGCTCGACTCCTTTTTGACTGTGATTGAAGAGAACGTAGTTCGAGGGGTCGAGATACAGCTGTCCGCCTTTTGGGATATCGCACCATCTCTCCTAACTCTGGTCCAGCAAGTTCCAGTGAGCCTTGCCGGGTTTCAGATCCAGATTCCTACCAATGAGTATGAGGAAAATCCCAGTTACCAGAATCATCCGTTGCAATATCTCTACACTCTAGTTTCTCATGCGGAAAAGTCTAGCTACCAATATATTGAATCGCAGACCAACCTGTTTTGTCTTTTACACGAGGTTAAATCTGCCGTCATGAGAGCGAATTGCAAGCTTATGGTAGCGGAACGGGTCCTATTAGGAGAAGACGAAGACCACGTCCGGCGGGAAATGCAAGAGTCCCGTGCGGATGAGGAGCGATCTTTGACGCATGATCTAAAGGATAAGGTCGCTACAGTGGAAGGGCAATGGGCTGAGGCTTTAGGAAGTGCCATACAAGGCTTACGAGAGCGTGTGAAAGAACAGCTAATGGATGAAAATGGATGGGAGGAGCTGGAACAATTGCAGGAGTGATGGACGTTGGACGAGTTATGTGTGATGACTATATTTCCCTGATGGACTTCTGCTCCACTCTTTGATTTGATTTGCTTTATGTTGTTCAGTTGAAGATACCCAAATTATTCGTTCGCTACTGTGTTGATCACTACTTACGTATGTACATACTTAGGGTTGGCTGACCAATCTATGCATCCCGCCCCCCACTCCAGACTAGTGCCACACGTGACCCCGACTACCTTCTAGAGCTTTCCTTCCGAATCCTTTTTTTCTCTTTCGCCTTCAACTTCGGTTGAGGGGATACAGCTGTATTATTTAAGTAAACTCCGGTTCCCCAACTCCACCGCGGTACCTCCCTTCCTATTGTTCCCTTCTCTACCGCATTGGACTTGGTTGATCTACTTTTTGCAGCGTCTTAGATTCGAGACGTCTCATCGTAAAACTGTGAGTACCCCAATCCCTCCTTTAATTCCTCCCCGTCAATGCAGAATTTTTTTTCCCACCCACAAAACCATATCCAACTACCCAACGGTTGGATAAGGTCTACCCCCTCGATGATGAGATTATATAGCTGGCACCAGTCAGAGAAAAGATAGATTTCGATTTGTCTTTTGTGTTGATTAGCTCCGGTCTGGGAACGCTACCCATGATCACTGAGAAATGTCTTATACACTTCGTCTTGTATACCTCAATTGGTTCTTCAGACTAGATAGACTGACTTGGATTTTGCAGAACCTAGCATTGGAACAGTCTTAAGGAAAGACCTCCCATCCATCCATTCGGGCTTGGGTATCTTTTGTCAACCCTGCAATAGAAGATTTTTCCTTTTTTATCTTTACATCAAGACCCACTAGCAGTTCATAATAAATTTATTTAATATACCAACATCATGGTTCTGCACAACCCCAACAACTGGCACTGGGTGAATAAGGATGCCTCCGGATGGGCCAAGGATTACCTGAAGGAGAAGCTCTGCGCGCTCTCCGTCGAGGAAAATGGTGTCACCGCCAAGATCTCCAACCTCCTGTCTATGGATGGCGACGTAGACGTCAGCCAGAGAAAAGGCAAGGTCATCACCTTGTTCGATGTCAAAGTACAGCTAGAGTATGAAGGTTCGTGAACGTATTGTGTGCTTCCCTTGTCCGGGGCACAACTAAATTTCCTGCACAGGTAAGACCAAGGACGAGGAGTCTGTTAGCGGTACTATCACCATCCCCGAGGTTGCCCACGACACAGAGGAAGACGAGTATGTTGTATGTTCCCTTTCTCCCTCTCAGACGGCCAACTGGGGATGGTAGTGCTGACACTTCCTGTCTGCTGTAGTTTGAGATTGAAATCTACTCTGAATCCTCTTCCAAGCAGCCGGTGAAGGACCTCGTGCGGTCCAAGCTTCTGCCCCAGCTCAGACAGGAGTTGGTCAAACTTGCGCCTGCCCTGATCACCGAGCACGGCAAGGATATTCAGCATGCCCCCGGTGAGAACCCATCCAAGGGTTTTACCGCCCCAACCTATCACCCTCAAAATAAGAAGGACACCCCTGCCCCCAAAACGACCACCACTTCTACCAGCGGCAAGGTTGCTGTCAACACTACTACCGTGATTGCCTCGGATGAGTTCCGTACCACCGCCGAGGAACTGTATAATACCTTTACGGACCCCCAGCGCATTGCCGCTTTCACCCGCGGAGCGCCTCGTCAATTCGACGGTGCCCAGGTTGGCGGAAAGTTCGCCATCTTTGATGGCAACGTCACCGGAGAATATACTAAGCTGGAGAAGCCGACTCAGATCGTGCAGAAGTGGCGTTTGGCCCAGTGGCCCGAGGGCCACTTCAGCTCCCTCGAGATCAACTTTGACCAGAACGATGTCGACGGCGTTACCCAAATGCGTGTGTCTTGGACTGGAGTCCCCGTTGGCCAGGAGGATGTCACCAAGCAGAACTGGGAAATGTACTATGTTCGCAGTATCAAGCAGACTTTCGGGTATGTTCCCCCGCCTTGCATTGTCCCGTAGCCAAATCTTCCTTACCATAGCTCCCAGATCTCGTTTTCAATTCTGGAGGCAGCTGCTGATCTCGCTCTTCGTACTTCTTTTTGCTATAGGTTTGGCACTATTCTCTGATCTAGTGCGCCCATATTTAGAAGCTTGACGATTTGAACTCCTCTTGGGGTATACAGATGACCTGATGCTGTCTGCGATCAACGCGCCCTTCAGAGCTGGCGTATTTATCTTTTGGGTCGACTGAATAGCGTTCTTGGCAAGCAGACACTCTGTACCTCACATCCGTGCCTTTTGTGATACAGCTTCCCCTCTTGCATTCGAGGGTATAGTCCGACGATTCCACGATAGAATTCCATGATTAGATCAATGTAAAACGAATCAATAACGAAAACCTAAGGTTGGATACATTATATCTGTCTGTATGGCATTGGATAACTACACATATTTACGATAAAACGAATTTTCCTTAACCCTTGAGTATTTCTCTAACCCTTTATAAACATTTTAGATCGTTAAACAGTTCAATCGTGTACGCCCTACGAGCGAGTTTACAAAGTCTTTTCAATCATCTCAATGCCGTACTCCTCCTTAAGAGTCTTAATGAGGGGAGCACAAATGTCCCAGGTCATGGGAGCAATGACACCCTAAGAACAAATTGTTAGTCGAGCCGTCATATAATATGGTCTCGGAGTTGGGCAATAAAAAAGACCGTACCTTCTTGTTGATAGTGCCATCAAGCACCAGCTGGACAGCAACACCACATGGGACACCGACAGTCTTAGCCATAGCAGAGTAACCACCGATCACACCATACTCGCACATGGTGCTGGTGCGTGTCTCCTTGGAGCCATCCTTGTGCTCGATTTCGAACTTGTGCTGCAGCATAACCATGTCACGCTCCTCGGGGCCGTACTGCATCTTCTTCTCGAGTGTGGCACAGAGGGTATCGAGAGGGTTACCGCGGGGGATGACCTGCTCGTCAGAGAAGATGCCGATCCAGCGGAGACCCGCGATGAGGCGGTTGCGCTCCTCGTTGTTCGCGAAGGAGGTCTTGGAGGCGATGGCCCACTCGAGGTCCTTCTCGGCAGCCGTCGTGGCACCCAAGATCTGCTTGGTGGCGTCCTTCCAGGAGATGGGGGAGTTGAGGAAGTCGGCGGGCTCATCGCTCAGGAAGCCGATGTCGACCAACACTTTGATCATCTCAGGGAAGCCCTGGTAGCGGAGAGTACCACGAACGATGGTCTTGGCTTCGGGGATGTTGTAGCGCTCGCTGTAGGGAGTCGAGTCACGGTTGGGGTACGCGACGAAGGCGAAGCCAGGGTAGATGTAGTAGGGCTTGGCGGTAGCCATAAGGTCGGGACCGGCGACGCTGACTTCCTGGCCGTCCTTGTAGAACTTGGCGGCGTTACGGAGAGCGAGAAGGACGCCACGGCTAGACCAGGAGAACTTGTAGCCCAGAGGGTTGTCGGAGCATTCAGGGGCGGGGAGACCACCACAGTAGGAGAGGAAGGAGGTGATTTTACCACCCTCCCTGTGAACCTGTTGTTCTAATGTTTCAGCAGTAGTTCTATTGGGGGCCCACCATAGTGTAGTTAGTTGAAGCCTACCTCGTCAATAGTCTTGACAGCATACAAATGATCAATACCCTAATTGTAGGTTAGTCATGAATGTAAGCTAATGCACAAATGTCACCCGTCCAGGAATGACATACAGGGTCCAAGCCAATCTCATTCATGACTGTGATACCGGCCTTCTTGCACTCCTCGTCCAACTCGAGCATTGCGGGAGAGACGTAAGAAGTAGTAACAACATGCTTCTTGGTGCGGATAGCGGACTTGACAACAAGGGCGTGGAAGGTGTAAGGGATCAAGGAGATAGCAAGGTCGACCTGCTCGAGGGCCTTGTCGAGAGCGTCGGCATCGTTGACATCTAAGGCAATGGCCGTAGTGTTCTTGAAACCTTCAGCAAGCTTTTGGGCGCTTTCGAGGGTACGGCAGGCTATAATGTAGTGTAGAAACCAGATATTAGAGATCCTATAATTCTTAAGGCGTCCGTCGGGATTTGACCAGAGAGGATGGTGGTAAAGGTCTCTCCCCTCCGCCGATGCGACAGTGGGGTAATGATGAAGATATAGAGAGAGGAGAGAGGTCCGAGTGGATGGAAGTGTCAATGGTACATACCGACAGTGACGTGAACATCGGCCTTGCTCAGAACCTCAACGGTGGGCTTGGTAACTAAGGAATCAGTTAGTCATTGAGCTTAATGCGGGGCTCCTCATAGTTCGGAAAGATCGATATATGAACGGAGTCTGATGCGATGGGAGACTGACCGAAACCCGAGCCCAGGAGGAGAACCTTGGAACCAGCGACCTGACCAGGCATTGTGGCGATTAGGGAAGAAAATAGGAAGTAGTATGTGTCAAAGGATTAAGAGGGCAAAGAAAGAGAGTGATCTCGCGGGTCTTCCCCGCCGGCAGTTGTGTGATGACTCAGTCACGTGGGTCCACCTGGGGACGGCGGTATCGGAGGTGTGGATTATCATATTAACTAAAAGTATGTGCTTATCGCATTAGAGTGATGTGGATTGGCTCTATGTTTATTATGTATCGATGCGCTTCCCCAAAAGAACTGCAGTGGTGGGTAATGAATGACAAAAACTTGAGACATGGATATCAGTCTAACAATCAGTACCAAAGGAGTGAACTCCAAACTCCGTATGTTCCAATGCTTGCTGGGCCTGGATTCCCCAGGCCAGGGGTGATATAGGTGGTGCTCTACAAGCCCTTGACCTTTGCACTTGGGCTTAAGACTTGGTCGCCCAAACCGTTTTCCGATGATCCGACAGCATCGCCATCGAAATTACCTTCCGCATCCGGGTTCTTTCTCGACTTCGAAACCCTTCTCTGCCACCCTAGCAGAACTGGTAGGAAGTGCCATAGATCGAATTCAGGCCAGAGGACGTCCAAAAAGACAATATCCGTGTCCTCATCACATTGCCAGAGCATGAAGTCGCTAAGACGCTCCACTCCAGACGTGCGGATCAGCAAGTCTAGGGGCGGGTTGTCTTTCGTGTGTAGATGGTCTGATAAGGTTTGCCGCGTGATGGTCTCTGGTGACAAGTAAGCCGGGTTTTCCGACTCGGCGCTAGCTCCCTGAGTTGCTTTCTTCAAATTCGTATTATCCTGGTGGCCAGCGAGATCGAGGGTCGTAGATGATGAGAAGGCAGATCCGGTCTCGTAGACCTTATTCGCGTGATCGTGTTTCGCAGCTCCTTCTTCTCCCTGGGCCGAGGATTCGGAAGTAGATTCAATATCGCTGCTCGTATCCTCGGGCTTTGTATTTTGGTTCCGTGCTTGGATATTAAGCGCAATATGACTCTCGGAGAATGGTGTTCGTAGGGAGGAGGAGCGCGGTCTTAATGGCTGGCTGTAGTCTGCAACGGTGTCACGGATCGCACTGGTGATTTCGTCGCGCGATGTGTACGGGAAACAGATGTTGAGGACCCGGTCGCCGTTGTTACTTGTCATTTCCATCGCCCGATTCACTGCTTTCAGCACGTCAGGCCTGAGCAAGTCCAACCGACCCAACACTCGGACCTTTGCGCCATATCGATCGAGGATCTCTCCATGCTGGGCCATTTGCGACAACTTCACCCTAGCCATTTCCATTAGGGCATCCACCTCGAACTTGGAACGTTTGAAATTTTCGATACTGAATGCGTAGATTGTGACAACTTTGACTCCGCTTCTGTAGCAGACCTCAAGAATCTAGTTGTGGAATGTCGTTAGTATTTGTATTATACACGGAGGATGGAGCCGCGAGCAATATGTTTGGAGAACGCAAAGGATCGTTTGTTATAGAAGACAAGCTAGATAATCGCCGAACCCAGAAGTGCGGCGGAAAGGAATTAAAAGAACAAGATGATAAAAAAAAAGGAAGATCAGTGCTTACCCTTGCCAGTGCCTCAAATCCCAGATTATGTCCCTCTACTGTCTCAATCCCGTGTGTCCTTGCAAACCTTCGGTTTCCATCCATCACGAACGCGATATGTTGTGGAACTGGCCCCTGCTTGATTGCTCCAATCAGCAGCTCTCGGAGTTTCGATATAGCCATCTCGATGGGCGGAGATGCAAGGAACCATTTCCGAAGTTTTGACAGGTGCATTGACGTCGCCATTTTAGTCGATAAAAGTATGAGGACGAACTAGCGAAGACTTTGGGAGCTTATGGGGCAAATGAAGGAAAACTGTGGTGAGAGGCGTTGCAAAGAACGAAGTCGACAGTTGTCAGGGGTCAAAAGCGAACTGTCTAAAGGGTAAGATTGAGCGGCAACAGGTCTCTCGGGGTCCTAGAATCCACCGGTTGACTAGAGACGGCGCGAGATGGAGATCCTCTGCTGTAGGGCTGTGTTCATCAGGCTACACTGTTTTCTTTCACCACATGCAAAGTTGTTCTAGTTTTGGTTGGCGAAAGTGAACAGTGCGTGGACACAGGCAACCAAGCGGTAATTCCCCGAGCCAATGGATTAGGGAGATCAATAAGAGCCAGCAGGAGTGTGCTCAATCAAGGAAAGGATACTTCATGGACTGTGATTTGGGAGACGTAACCTTCAAGAACGCTGGTGGGTCGGAAATCCATCTCATCGGTCCGTCTCCTTTGGCCCACGTGTAAATTACCAGAGTTACCGTACGGAATTAAACGTCCCGCCCACGTCGACCGAGGATCGAGGAGTGTTAACTCAAGTCAAATTAATTATTTCTGTATATCAATATATATACATATATTCAAAAGTTCACGGTTTCTACATTTCAGACACTGGGTATTCAGCTATTAACTCTCCCCTTGTCAAGGAGCGCTCAAACGTCCAATACGAGAACAAAACGCCAAACACCGCTGCCACCGTATGGTAAACTGAATAGATAAAGAACCTGACAAGAGCAGGCACATTAGATATCCTTCCGGCTCTCTTCGCTGTAAGGTGTCCCTGGACCAGAGCTAGCCATGTCCCAGCTATTGCTGTCTTCGCTGAGCCGGCGCCGGCGCTGTTCACCGCGCTGCCGCATGGCGTCTCGGATCTTTGAACTAACCTGCTCGAAGCCATCACTTGAAGTAAGCTGGCTAAGTGGCTTCAATTGTTGCCCAGACGAACCAGGCCGACCTCCAAATGAACTACTGCGGCTGCGGCTACGGCTTGAAGGCCGGGTGGAGAAGAAGCCGATGTTTGCAAGGTTATGGAATGACTCATTCCGAGGAAGAGGTTCTTGTGAGATGGAGCCTCGTTCATAGTCCGTGGTGGTAGTTCTCCTAATCTCTGGGATCGGGGCAGGCTCACCATCGGCCTTATCGGCCGGCTTATTGATCTCGCGGAAAGGATCGGTGACGATCCTCGCAGCATCAAAGTCAGGGAACAGTTCCGGTCCCAATGTGTTGATGGCATCTGTAACCTGTTGGGCAAGAGCCGCACGCTTCTGGCGAAGTTTCACCAGAGAGTTAGCAGAGGACGGATTCAAGGACAACACGAGTGGCCTGAGGGATTTCAGTATATCCATGCCAACCTCTCCAATGCGAAGGGCCGCGAAAGTGATAGAAGGGAACAGAACCATGCCAATGGGCACAATCAGCCACAGCGGCATCCATTCCGGGACAGTATTTTGAATCCGATTATGGTAGGCCCATATGGTGAAAACCACCGTATAGAAGGCGTAGAGAGCTGGGGCAAACGCCAGGGCAACGAGGAGCTTCCAGGTCGCCATAACATCTCGTCCTTGTAGCTTGACTGTAGAGGCAGCTAATGCCTCTTGTGATTTCTGTTTGGAGATGACCTTGGTTGTAATAAAGACAGGGGTGAAGAGGAGCAAGCCAGGCAGTGTTCCAATCGTAAGAAGAGATAATTTGATTAGGCGAGATATCAAAGTGAATATTACTTTGATGAAAGAGAACCTCGCATATCCAACCTGGTGATCGCGTATTCCCAGAAGGCGTAGCTCTCGGTTATACTCTGCAATAGACTTCCGCAGATGCACGATTCGCGGGTCGTCTTTAAAGTGCGTATATCCTTTCACAAGGCGTCGGTTGAGTTCAACAACCATGGGAAGCGGGAGCTTCTTCCCCTTGGTATTGTACAAGCGACGGGCCGCTTGAATAACCTAAGGGTTCATTAGCGGCAGATATCTTAGCTTGAGCAGATAATCACCCACCATTAGCGTTTCGTAGTCAGGACTCGTCACAGTAACCGCAACCAGGCCTTGATAGATGGTATCCAAAAGAGCGCCAACAGCTTCTCTTTTTTCTCCTCTTTTGAATTGCTCGACTATCTCCCGTGGGATTTCAATGGGATTTCCGAACTCAATAACTGCACGCGAGCGGAACTTATGGGCATGGAAATAATTCATTCCACAGGGCACAATCTTTAAGCCGCAATCCGGATTATCTGCCAACGTACCAAGGGCCATCAAAGCAACACCAGCTAAGCAAGGTTAGACAAGGGCTAAGGTTCGCAGGGTCGAACAAGTAGAAATACCTTTTAACGGAAGCAAGTTTGTACGGTCATGGCTACCACCCTCGGGGAAAATACCAACACATCCTCCAGCGTTCAGCCTAGCAAATACTGCTTCATACACAGCTGTTTGGTCCACATGGGGGGAGACTTTGAACTTTGAGCCTTTGAATTCGGGGTCCGTATCTGATGCATCCCCAATGATTTGCCCATCATCCGTGATGTCTTTCCTCCCGGTGAGCTGATAAAGTGGATCCTTAGCTTTGAATGGCTTCTTTATGATTAACTCTGCCGGGCCGCGGACTTCAGCGATAGCCGCATTATGTGAAGTACCATTGATGGTAGGGAGAGCTATTGTTCCGTCCTTCTCGAAGCCGGGTCCTTCGAAATCGGTGTCTATTCCGCGAATCAAAGTGGGCTGGTTGATAGGGTCGGGCATATAAATGGTTCCCTGGCCTGGCTTCATATTATCCATTGCTCTGGCCACAGGTACAGTACCTATAGACCTAGCCAACAAGCCGATGAATTTACGACGGAACGATTTTTCTGCGATGAGCCATGAAATTCGGCGGCGAGCTTCACTGCGCATTACACGCATCAGGATCAACGAATCCACAAACTAATGGTGCCAGACAATTAGCCAGCTTGCAGACAGCAGACTAAAGCGACATCGACCAGATAGCCCTACCTGGTTCGCATGAGGAGCTGCAACTAAGATCACCGGGCCTTTTCTAGGTATTTTCCAGGAACCGCGCGGATGCACCTCCCGAAAGAAGAGGTCTACGAGAACGGAAAAAAGCCATAGAACCAAATCATACAACCATCCGATCAACGGGGGAATATATGGTTGTTTTGCCATGATGTCGTTAGAGGGTTTGGCAATGTTCTTCACTGCTGAAAGGAAAGGCTGATACTCTGGCCGGTTAGAAGCAAAGGCTGGGTAGGGTTATATAGCTCAGTGGCGTTATTCTTTGACGAGATGGTGAGCGCGCGTGGTTGCGATCAAGCGAGGCATCAACTGCTACCAGCCTGTCTATGATGCGAGCACAAAGTTAGTTTTCCAGAGATTGTGAGCAATGGAGAGGCTAAATGTCTACCTGGGGAATTCACAGTGTAACGAACCCTTCCAGACAGATTGCGCAGATTGTGTCAAGTTCTGTACATGTGTCCAGAAGCACACATCGTTGGGGGGAAGAAAAGTCGAGAGTTCAACCAGAACCATGTGACAGAGGCCTTGGCTCGATGGATGACATGGAAGAGTACTACGGGAGAGTACTAGTAAATGCTGTGGGGAGGGAAGAAAGTGAGGTAACCCCATTGTAATTTAAACGGTCCGACCGCAACCCAGTGTATGAACAGAACCGTAAAGCTAGTGGAAAGTTTATGTCATTTCCACGTAGCAGGTTCTAGAACCGCGTAACTCCGTACTTGTACTGTGTATATACATACATGTATCAGTGTCATACCACATGAATATCTCCCGAGTCAGGGAAATAGCACATATAGGAGCTGCACCGGTTGCAGGAGGTGTGTTGTTATCAGTAACAGCGGAACCCATACAGAACCACAGAACATGAGTCGTCTTGACGGAATTTGTGGGGTAAGGGTCGAGAAATCTCCCCAGTCTGTGCTTGGTTTGTTCTCAAGAAATCACTTCATTACTAGGTTCTAGAAAGATTCGGAGTATATCAGTGGAAACTAATAAGGCAATCATTATTATTACATCCCAATTCTTTTGTTTTATTTTATTTGTTTTTTGTTCGGGTTGGAACCATACTTCATCGCCTAGCTAGCCTCTTCGGTACCTCGAGTCAGAAGTCCGTCTGTACAGTCATCAGCCTAGAACATTCTGATCTCCAGTTCCGTCCAATTGTAAATAATTACATAGGACGTGCTCAAGGGTGGAGGACAATTGATGTACGACCTTGAGTACTACAGCCAGGGTAGAAATAGTAGGCAGGTTTGACGACGAGAGTGCGCATTAGGTTTTATGTGATATATTATTAACGTATTAGAGTGAGGTCTAAGCTGTGCCTTAAAATTGTATGACATATTTCCATAGTGGCCATTGTAAATAGTTCTGGCATGGTATGAAAGTATTGTTGCTGCTCTTATGTTCCGAGAGCCATTTCCCCTCTCTGTTCCTTTTTTTTTTTTTTTTTTCTCTCCCTTCGTTTTGGGTTTCTCCCGCCTGACATCAGCCCCGCGGAGAAGAAAAAAGTGACCCCAACTCTTTTCTCATCCTTATCATCGTCACTAGTATCGCTACTCCCCAAGTCTAAAATAGGTTATCTCAACGGACTAACATTTAAGAATATTTGCTGTCACCCCAAACCAACGACAGTCGTCTGGCGATCCACTTTCCATTCCTACATACATCCGCCGCTTTACGTTGCAGCGTAGCGATTACCTACGTTAAGCGGGTCCGATCCATTGTCCACCTCCGAGTACCTGAGTTGATATACCCTTACGAGTTGCTAGGGTCTAATACGGCTTGACTACCTATACCAACTAGTGTCGTCTTCCTGGTCACTTTTTATTTTATCAATCAATATTGAACAGGCCTCAAGGACCAATATCTCGCCCTCTGCCGTTTCAGAGTTTCAACGATATCAATTGACAAGATATATTGTCTTCACTGCACTAGCCTAACCTGCAGGCCACTAGTTCCCAGCCGAGATCAATCATAATCGGTGGCGATCAGTCTCTTGTACCTTGCACGGTATTCCATGCTTAAGGCACTACTGGCCACATACCGGACTTGCTAACGGAACGGATTGGGTAAAGATGTCGATCAAGTATGTGAAAGACCCCTCACGACCCCAACTTCCATAAGTCTTCATTATTGTTGGTGCATACTTCTCGCTCCGAGATATCTTGACCCCCGGGCATGTATCTGGCATGAGCCTTATACAATTCTACTTTTCTTTATCTTTTCCCACTTGGCTTCAGC
>ML737278.1:1463-24726 GCA_009193545.1 Aspergillus arachidicola | reverse complement strand
TGCTCTTTTCTGTTCTTCGCATCCGTGGCTGAGTAGGGAAGGAAAAAGCAGTACAGTGGTGGGACGAACAGAGAGCGAGGTGGCACTGAACCAGGATGCCGATCAGACGTACGCTGCTCATCGTAATAATACCAAAATCAATAGATTTCCAGCCTCTTCACCAATCCGTCAAGGTTCGGACCAATTCCAGGGCTAGACCGACGGTGTCCCACTAGTGTGTTGCGTGCCTGGATGATTGTGGGGGGTTTTTTCCTGTTTCCCTTTCCTGCCGGTGCGTGGTCTTTAATGTACATCCACACAAAGAGATGACTTAACCGCCCAGGTGAAGAACGCTTGTTCTTTCTCTTTCTTGTCTTCCTATTTTTAATATCCATTACATGACCGAGAGGGAAAGGAATATTGATTCCGTCCCCCGAGGCATGCAAGTAGACTACGTTGTACATACGTACAGGATGTGTGTATGTACAGGATGTTTGTACGTATGTACATGTACCCGTGGACTGTACACTCGGTAACATTGGGGGTTACCAAAGCATAGTCATCTCATCATGAAAAAGAGAACTCTGGACGAAAAAACAAAAAAAAGTCAGCAAAAATCAGCGACTCACTGTCAGATTGGGTTTTAGCCCCCTTTTTTTTGTCCTTTTCTCACGCTACATGGTCGCATCGATACCTCTTTTTACTCATCTGCCGGGCGCTCGTTACTATAATTACGTCGGATCTCTGCCCTAAGCCTCCCTTAGCCGGAACTTAGTCAAACACAATGGACCTCGTTTGGAAGTATCTCCTCGGTAGTCCCCTCTGCCTCCGTAGTCTCTACTAGACTCGGAGTAGATAGCTATCGAGTCGTGGGCCAAGAAAGACTAGACCGGTTGCTTGGACTGACCTGCCCAGTCGGTCTTCGAACCACGTGCGATCCCTCCTTTCCTGACGGACGCATATGATGCTGATCCTGCATCCCCCTCCCTCGCTCGCATCAGACAATTTCCCACTGCCGAGAGGAATGAATGAGGGCAGTGTTCTTCACATTCCCAGCCCTAACATATCCGGAATGTGACAAGCGAACCAGTCAGAGTCCTGCGTAAACCAACGGGGCTCACGTCAAGGCTGAAACACGCTGCCCATGGCCTCCAGTTTCCCCTCCTGTCTCAGCAGAACCGAGCCAGAGGAGAGGGAGAAAAAGGACCAAAAGAAAAAACAACGCGGTACCGCACATTCCACACGTTCCCAATAAGGCAATCGTGTCTCTCTGTCCCCCGCCAAAAGAACCAGGACCAAAAGTGATGCAGGGTTGGCGTTGTCCACCAGAACCTCAATCAGTCTCCGTGCGCCGACCGACGGCCTTCCCCCTTCCCTCTGTGCTCGTTTTTGGTCCTGATCGACGAGAGTCCATGCGTTGATAAGCCGTCCAGAAAGGAACTCGGACCATCGGGTGTCTCATCCCGGGCGGTGCATGGATGCATCATTGGCGGATGAGGTTCTATTTTGGCTCGGGAAGGATCCCAATCCTGCGTGGAACGGTCCCAATAGTTGGGAGACTTGTGTAGTTTGCGACTGTGCTCCATCGATTGCAACGTACCTCGATTCTTGTAGTCTTCTTTCTTAACTTTTTGCGAATTTGCGATCCCTCCTTTCTGGTCGCGATGCGATGTGATTTCCCCGGGCCGGGCAGACCCAATGGAACGAAAGCATTAAGGAGGGACGCTAAGCCTGTTCCTGGCAGAGGCCCCACTCAACTCCCGTGGTTCATTCGTCGCTTACGGTATGGTGGTTTCAGGTTTCCCTGGCCGTCATTGGATTGGTTCGCCGTACCGTGGTATGGATATTGTTTAATTTCATCCCTCAATTTCCGCTCAGTCCGGTAGAACTTGTAACTAACCTAATAGTACTCCGTAGTAGACAAACAATGAAGGAATGTAGGAAATCTAACAGGTCACACAATTGCTATATTGCCATCAACCATTACCTGAGGTATCGCCCTATGTATCATTGTATCATTGTATCACTGTATCTAGGGTACGGAGAGTTCACCCAGACGCGACCAAGAACTTGATCGACCACCACAGACCCTCATCAGATGAACTCTAAGCTCCAGAGTTCGTATCCCACAATGCGATTCACTTACAGACGAGAGTCCCCCTGAGTTCTTCTCTTCGTCACCAGGCCCGTACACTCAATCTCAACATCCGTTCCCAGTGGCAACGTCTTGACAGCCACACACGTCCGGGCCTGAGATCAGTCAGCACGCGTATCCAACACGTAAACACCAGCACGTACCGGCTTGGGATCCTGGAAGAAGCTCTCGTAGACCTCGTTCACTGCTGCAAAATCCCCCATGTCGGCCAGGAAGATATTCACCTTCACCACGTCCTGGAGACTCGAGCCGCCCGCGACGAGAACGGCGCTCAGGTTGCGGAGGATTTGTTTCTAGAGTCCATGAGTCAGTCGCCTTTCTGTAGAGAAACGAGATGATATTCGAACTTCGTCAGAGGAGAACCACACATACCGTTCGCTCCTGGATGGGTCCCTCGACCATCTTTCCCGTGCTGGGGCTCACACCCACTTGTCCCGAGCAATAGATCTGCTCACCGGCCACGATGGCCTGCGAGAGGAAGGACGGAGGCAAAGGCGCGTCCTGCGTGCGAACGGGTGTTCTGTTGGGCTTCCACATCGTTTCTTGCGTGTTTTATCTTTCGTGGATCTGGGGTGATCGGTTGAGGAAGTGCTATGTAGGTGTGGTCTTGGCTGGATTGATAAGGCGGGGTGGACCCACTGGACTTGCCGAGGTCCAGGAATGATAGTGATGTCGATGCCATTGCTGCGTGGTCCATCAGGACATTGTCTGATGCGTGATACCTTTAGTATACTATCTGTAGTGAGGAGAGTACTAGTTGTGAGTTTCTGTGGGTGGTTGTGTAGAGCAATGTCCTGGTCAACTTCGCATCTCCGGAAGATATATATCCGCACTCCGTTATATATAACCAACTGTCGTAGATGAACACCCCAACACCATATAGTGTCGAACGCGTGTACTCCTGGGAAGTTAATGAGAAACTGAAATCTACACTCGAACCTCTCATCCTGAGCCCCAAGAAAAGAAATCCTCCCATGGTGATCACAGAAGAAAGAGGCAGAGGGAGAAACTACATCGGCAGAGCTCCAGCGTTGTCGGAACAGGTCATATATCTACGTCTACTTCTAATTCCAAATCGAGCATCCTCTATTGAGCTTTCTCAGCATATACTGTAAAATTATGTAGGTCTCTCGGTGGCAGCCGTCTAATTGTACGACTATCGACAGTGTTATTCAGTATCGCGCAGATGAACGCGCACAGCAGCACGCGGAGCCCATTCATTCACTGTAGACTTGACCAACACATTCACTGCCCACAACACTGTACCTTGGTAACCCATCGAATCTGCACGCATGTCGACCTCACCCTGACTCCCATCACTCGCCATCGTTCTCACTTCCAAACGCGTTCTTACTCATGGAGCTAGACGAACCGGATCACAGAGGAGCTGCTGTGAGCATCCCAGGCCGGGGCTCATCCGACGCAGCAGTCCTGCCCGCAAAAGAGAAACTCGTCGAGATCGAAGTCCACGGTCTGAAGGCGAGGATCTTCCTGAACTGTTCCGAAGAAGACCTCATCCCTTCTCGATACCTCAAAAAAGCCGAGCGATCACGTATGTACATGTACACACCCTTGCTCTGGGTTTCCTCTCCACATACCCCCTCTCAACCCGTTCAGAGCTACGGAATCGTGAACCCCAAGAAGAGAGAGATGAAAATGAGGGCAGTACTAACCATCGCTAGCCGTGGCACAACGCACGATCTGGCTCTTCCGTCGCCAACAGAATGCGCGCCAGGTCAATCTGAACCGGTGGTCGAAGGTCGACATTCGTTTTCGAGGGGTGTTTAAGACGCTGAAGAAGGTGCCGCTATTTCGAAAGGGTTTGTATGAAGATGATGTAGGTCATAGGGATCCTCCGGCGCGGGAATACGACTTTGTCAGTGCCGCCAGGGCGCAGGGACAAGTCGTCTATGCTCTCCTTGACGAGGTTCTAGATGCGCTGAAGATCACGCGTGAGACTGAGAGTGACGAGTCTTATTTTTATCTTCGGTATGCTTTCCCTGAAGCTCTGCTGTTTCAAATCCTCCATTCGCTCCCGAAAGTTAACGATAACCAGTGCGCGACTTTTGAGTTGCCAATTGGAATATTGGACCGGATATCGCGAGAAGTACAAGGATGCCCCGATTACGGCGGGATTGCTAGCTATCGAACATTACCCAGAGCAACATTCTACGCGTGCGGTTCTCCCTGTATCCACGGTACGTCCTGACTAGCTCTTTGGCATGTGTGTTGCATCCGAGCGAATATTTCTAAGCCCAGAGTTCTCTTACAGACAACAGAGGAGCACGAATTCCTCGAAGCAGCCCTGGAAGGAAAGTTTAAGCTGCTTCTCTCGCAGTTGCTCCTGAACATCCACCGCTTGCACCCCCCTGGCGATAAGTTCCCCGACCAAGAAGTGTTTCTGATTGGCTTGCACGGATCCCGATTGCATATATTCCGGGGCATCTTCCCTGGACACAAGACCTCTCGGCTCTGGAGCGGCCGCCACAACGCATCGGGGACCGAGACGGAGATGCGGCAGCTCGTCGTTAGCGGTGCCAACCACAGATTCTACGGCCGCCAGAATCTGGAGCGGTTCATGCAGAAGGTCGAGTGGCTCCAACTGTCAACATCTGACAGCGAGCCGGATCCGCGTGTCTTTCGTATCTTGGGGAGTAAAGAGTACGATCTGTGGGTCGAATCGGACTTTCACGCCGCGCTGCGACTGCTGGTGGGCTTGGTCATGTATTTGATGAGTGGGCGCGCACGGTGTGGCATCCTGCAGTATATTTTTAGTTGCTCGCCGTATGATGAGGATGACGAGCCCGACTCGGAGGATGAGGAACTGCGAAGGAAGGTCGCGCAGGAGGAAGATGACGTGGTCCAACAGGAACGAAAGCTGAGGGCCTTGAAAAGGCAGAAACGGGAGGAGGATCAGGAGCGGTTCTGGAGACGAGAGGCAATGCGATCGTCGACCAATGACCGCATTGGAGGATTCAAAGATTTTCGTCAACCGTGGTGGGACTGGGTCTGGGAGGACAAGCATGATGATGGATGTGCCAAAGATGATGCCGACGTGATTTTTGAAGGCCCTTAACTGTCACCCATCATGTGGTCAAAGTGTTGGCTGCTGTACGACTGTCCAGTGGTGGGGAAGGGATCTGGGAAAGATAAACGCCACATTAACAGCAAAACTGAGATTGTTCATGTCTACCTGAGAGAAGCTCGTAACATCCCATGTGTAGTCATTGCACATAATCCACAGCAACGCTTCACAAAAGCCTCCTACCCTCGATCCCTGTGCCGCCTTTCGGATTCAAATTCGGTAAACCCGTCAATACCTCGTCCATCCTGTCCACCAGTTCGAAAATATTCGCTGACAACACCGAGGGCATAGCACGTTGCTGCCGTGGCAAACCCACCGATGAGCATGCGGCGTAGGATTTTGCCAGCTCTACTTCTGCTCTTTGGAGGAGGTACAACGGTTTCAGGGCAATCAGGACCAGGACCAGATGCAGGACTAGCAGTGTTGGCAGTAATTGATCGACGTGAAGCCTCGTCGCTGAACAAGGGTTCGTCTCTCACATAGGCACCAAGCTCGCTCTTCGCTTTCTCCACGAGGGCCTTTCTAAACACAAGTATATCTCCGCCGCCTGAGACAATCTCGTAGCCATCGGTTTGCATCTCTTCAAAATATGGCAAGAACTTGGATGGGTTATTCAGCCGTGGAAGGATTTCTGAAGGGTGAATAATTTCGTGCGTTGTATGAAAGGATGAGCTTGTCTCTGCTCGTGTGATCTGGAGGGTCGAAGGATCATATGCTAAAACGCGGTAAGTGTCGCCGGTCAGAGAGCTGCTGGCAGTGACTTGGTTGTTCTTGTGAGCATGCTTGCCAGGAAATGATGCATCCGTGCGCTCTTCTTGGGCAGGCAACTCAAAGCTATTGGAATTGTCTTCTGAAGGGAGTGGAGTCGTGCTTTCCAGCGTGGTGGGTTCGCTTCTTGTTGTTCCGTTCACGGACGATGCGGATTCTGGTTCCTGAAACCTCGCTCTTACGTCTTGAGCCCTGACATCGCTGACAGGGTCTACATAAGAGTCAAACGCATTATCCAAGTCTTTGCGCGTCTTGCGCCGCACTTCCGACTCTCCATCCAAGCTCTTTGCATTATATAACGAACGGATGTCGCTAGCACGCAGGAGGTCCAGATCCTCTGCCCTCTCTTCTCTCATCCGTGATTCTTGTTGCTGAGCTGGTTCCAGAACTGCGGAGCTGGTGGATTTATTATGGTCTGGGTTGAATCCTGGAGATTTGGAACAATTTTGATTGTCAGGTACATCCGCTTGTGTGCCACGCTCCGAATCGAGTTGTTTTTTCATATCGTTTCCATGACCTTCCACTTCTGATGCCGGGCGTTCGACGGCATTCCGACGCAGACGAGGTTCATTGAGGGTAGCTCTGCCTGATTCTGTGTCTGCTTGTTCCCTGATATTGGATGGATCTGTCTGCTTTTCCTTCACCGGCTCTGAATCCTGCCTTGCACTTGCACCCTCGTTTGGATGCTCTCCCGACCGATCGACAACAGAGAGGTAGCCGCTCTTGTTTTCATACCGCGTGGGGTTTCTGACAAGGGTGTCCGGAGATTCTCTGCCGCCTGTATCGGGGGTTTGCTCGGAAGATTTCCTAGGAACCATACGATTACGAATTGGATCATATTCAAGGTCCTGCACACTCTTAGCCTGCGCAACATGGGTGGTTCTGTCAATCTCGTCTGCTTTGCCCACGCCGAAAAGCGAACGACACGCCGACATAATCCTATTCTCTATGTTACTGGGGAAGTCCAACACCTGAAGCCTTCTCCCGAAAAGCGCTGTGTATGGATCGGCGGCGATTTCTTTCTGTATCTGCTCCATCCTCTGCTGCATCCGGGCACATTCTGCTTCCCAGAAGCTCTTCTGAGGGCGTGCCGCATGCTGACTGGATCCGGGGGCGTGGGGTTTGGATCTAGCCCAGCCCCATCTTGTATTCCACCACGGGTGACGGTAGTGGTGTTGATGGCCCCATAGTACTTGGGGTTTTCGTGGATGAATGGATGGTGTACCACCTGTTCTCGATTGAGAAAGGCGCTGATACCGGGCTATCCGTATCTGTGTGTAGGCATCAGGGTCTCCGTATCGTTGGCGAGAACATCCCCATAGGTTTCGGACTTGAGTGGAGCTCTTTAGGACGTGGGAGGAGATCCGGTGTGGAGCTGGAGTCGGGCTTGCCGATAACGTTCTGGAAAGCCTTATCGCTCTCGGATTTGACGGTGGAAGAGGGTACACCATGGTTGTAAACGAATAGTATCACATTGCAGGCCAACTCAGGTAAAAAGAAGCAGGGAGCTCAAGATAACTTATAGCATTCGATGACGTGGGGAAAGCAAGAGCAGTTGGACGCAAGGCGGTAGAGAGCTGGAGTGGGGTCATCTGATTAAGATTGGCAGCCTGAGGCAGACACCCCTTCTACTCTACGGAGACGTACATACTGTATGTACATAGGTCTTTCTTTAGCTTGAAAGAGCTCATGAGCGTACAATTTTCCCCTGTGGTAACATCCAAAGACTACATGGAACCAAAATTGCATTCTACCCACAGCATGTCAACTCCTCACATAACGTTCCGCACATCATTTGGCATTTCTCCAGCGATCTCTTGCGTAGCTCCTGCACGGTCTCCACCGATTCATGTTCCGTACAGATGACCTCCGCCATGGGACACGTTTCCGGCTGGAGTGTTGCCGAATGGATACCGTACGCATGAAAGCACTCGTTGATGGTCTTGGTCGTCTTCGCAAAGTTCGTTACGGACGGATCGGAGACTACGACGTGGACCGATGCCAGAGTCTTGTTCTGATTCAGACGCCAGATGTGAAGCTCATGGATGGCTAAGACACCAGGTACCTATGCACATTGATCAGCATTGAAGTCCATCATACGAAGATGGGTCACAAGGATGGCTTCTCCGGATGCTGCTCCCGAAGCATTAGTACGTGCCTTTTCCAGATCATGTTTAACGTCCGCCGGATCCAACCCGCTTGGAGCGCTCTCCAACAGAATCAGGCCAGATCGTCGCACTATACATAGTCTTAGCTGAGCCACCACGCAATCCAAGACGAGATCAAGATACCGAGAGGAAGTGAAGACAGCATAATCATCATGGCGATCCCCATACTCGTGCCTGGATCTGCATAGTACCTGCCCTCGTAATGTGCCAGCCAGATCACCAAGGCCGCAGCCATGACCCCCAGGTTATTGGCCGCATCGCTGACCACGTGGAGCAAAACACCTAGCATACCCAGATCGTGTCCCAGGGAGGTCGATTGCGTGCCATGCAGTTGGTGTTTGTGATTATGATGCTGCATGATGGGGATGACCGTCAGTAACTCTCAACACCACCGATACAGCTTCCCACAAACGAACCTCGGAGATATCTGACTCCACACTGCTATGTGGAATCGGGGACAACGGTGCTGCCGAATGCCCATGATGACCGTGTCCGTGGTCATGTTCTGCCCATCTTTCAGTCCCGTATCATACCGAGCAAAGCCCTCTTTACCAGAGACCAGACGCACCATGCAGAAAGATTGCACTGATCAGATTCAGACCTAGCCCCACAGCACCCATGATGAACATAAGCTTCGGATTCTCCACATCTAACTTGGATTAGCGGCGACGCGCCTGATTCGACAAGAAGACCAACACTGCAACGAAATGAATCGCTCTATCGATTGTAGGAACACACTAATCCCCAGGGCGAAAAGAAGCGCACCGTTGAAGAAGGCGCCGAGTAGTTGGGCTCGCTGCCATCCGAAGGACAAGGATTTGGGCGCATCGTCTGTCTCGGACACCTATGCTCAGAGGGATCGGAGCCCACCCGTTAGTCGTCTGTGTAGTATTTGGGAAGAATCCAGGCATTGTACCCTGAGAGCCACCAATGCAACTATAAAGCCGATCAGGTCATTCAACTAAATACGGATTAGCAACGCCTCCACGCAGCTCATCTGTAAGTATGAATCCGTACATAATGGAAGGCATCAGCGATCAAAGCCAAAGAATGCGTATAAAATCCGACTATGAGACAATCTCAGCGACTATCCTCCACTCAGACGACCGATCCTGAGACAACAGTGCGCAAACACCAGAAAACGCAGGAAAGGGAGGAAGAAGAACAACAAGGCGTCTTTACTGGAAATCTCCGCCACGAAGAAAACCGAGGAAATCCCAATCACTGCGGACAGACGCTGTGAGCGCGTTATTTTGAAGCCCATCCTTCCGCTTCTTTTCGTGCAGTTCGATGTTGAAGGTGAAAAGCAAAGTCGGGGACATTCGAATCGAATCGATCCCAATTCCAAACGCGACCAAGAAAGGATGGGTGAGTTATGTCCACCCCCTTGCGTGGAATTCCCTTTGGAATGTGTGGTGTGTTCTCTCGACGTGCTGAGAGAAGAAGAGGAAAGGGGGCTGCTCTTAAGTTTATTGGATCTTGTTGGACACGACGGTGGTGAAACAATTCCGCAATGAATGAGTAAGTATATCCATATGAGGTGGAACATGACCAGTATCGGGCCATTTCCATGCAGAGACTGACCAGATCTCTGGATGGATCCCAAAAATAGACGTGTACATACAATCATAAGACTACTGCTATTGCTCCCAGTCATCATACATCGACGTGCCATTAATAGAGAAGAACGAAGGCTGGCTGATACTCTCCTTCGTTCAGCATGCACCCACATTGCGATTACTACTGGTTTGCCCCTGACGAAGTCCAGTCTCGTGTAACCAACCCAAGGGACGTGGGAGGATTTTAAATACAGCTGGACTGAAAAGCGTCAATGAGAAAGAGCGCCGTTGCCGCACGTCACTGTCAGCCATGCGGAATCTTAATCTACTTTTCTGTCCAGTGATGTCGTGATTGAATCGAATTGTATACAGAGTAGGCTGGGGAGCTTCTTACCAGATCCTCAAATTGGTTGACAGTTCCGGTGGACGTCAAGAATGAGCCACACGTCGTATCGAGAAACGCGTTCCGGCGTGCCTTCATACCATCGTGCGGATGTCTTCAATATGTTCATACGCATGGCCTTGCAAATCTTGCCAAGTGCCACCCATCTATCTAAGTTAATATATACATCCCATGCGCGAAGGAGAAAAAGAAAAGAAAATAAAATGGTATACAACACCCCAAGTCTAATGCAACGGAATGGGAGGAAAGTAGGATCAACGTGGAATCATCATCACATATTATCCTCACTCCAATGGCTCCTCACTTTCTTCCATGCGTCGTGCTCGCTTTTCCCCTGCTCAGCATTCAATCCCACTCCCAACCCCCGCTCCACCCATTGCTTGCTGCCCATCTCGGAGAGACGCGAGAGCGCCCGGGCAAATGCAAACCGTTCCTCGTCACCGCTGAAGATGGAAGTGGACTTGAGAGCTTGCATGGAGAGACCAAGGTCGTCCATCATCATGCGCATTGCGTCGGAGAGATCGCTCCCTTCGCCTTCCCCGAGAGAGCTCTTCATTTCCGCCTCGGAGAGGAAGAGGTTGGTCAAAGGCACTTCCGTGGTCAGGACTAGTTTAGCCTGGCGGAGATTAGTCTAGTTCGTCTCTGTGCGGTGGGAGCGCTTACCCTGCTTTCATAGACTGCATCAATGAAAGTAATGAACCGACGCGCGAGATCTCGCTGATTCAAGGTCATCCCGGGCACGTCCGTGATGATAAAGGCGTCATAGTTCCGAACTAACTCCAGGTAGTCTGCAGCTCCTGTCGCTCGCCCGATCAGCTGCTGAAAGCTAAACTGAGCGGCTCTGCCGCTCGCCAGGGGAACCTCGATCTTGCGGCCCCAGACCTCCTGCGTTTCTGGATGGGGAGGATCTTTAGGATCACCCAGGAACTCGAACCATTTCTGGGCGTGTTGGTCAGCATCCTGACCCAGTGGATGGTGGTAGACGCCGGAAGGCGGCCGAGGGATTTTGCGGTAGTCTGTGGGAGAGTTCAAGTTGATCACATCCAGAGCGGTTTTCAGCAAGTTGATGCACGGGATGAACGACTCCCGCTGGATGCCATTCTTGTATAGATCGTCGGGGTGCCTGTTGGATGTGGTGATGAGCACGACCCCATGGGACATGAGGGACTCCAGGAGTCTCCGCAGAATCATAGCATCCGCAACATCCGTACACTGGAACTCGTCGAAACACAACACACTCGATTTCTCGGCAATGGCCGCTGCTACCAAGGGTAGCGCATCAAAATCGTTGCCGTACTGCATTTTGACCACATGCATGCGCTTATGGACATCTTGCATGAAATTGTGGAAATGAATCCGGGACTTGGACACGATATTCGAAGGCAAGGTCTCGTAGAACAAATCCATGAGCATTGTCTTCCCACACCCGACATCTCCATACATATACAGGCCTTTAGGAAGGTTCTCGGGGATGGCCAACTCTTCCTTTGCCTTGCCACGCCCGAACAAAGAGCCCAGGAACGAAGTTTTCGGCTGAAGATCCAAGGATTCGGGATTCGGGTGGATGACGGCCGGAGGGTGGTAGCCTCGTAGCCTTTCGTGCAGGTCTTGTAGCCTCCCAATTATCTCTGTGCGTGATCCAATCATCAGCATTCACCATGCCCCTTGGGTTGACCGTAAATAGCGGAGAAGTGGGTAGGACGTACGTCTCTGGTATGGGTCATCCCGTAGCCGACCCTGTTGCACTCGCGCATCATACTCTCTTAAAGGACCACCCTGTAGCTCAGTTGAAACGTCCGACCTGACCTCATTCGCCGCTGCTGTCGCGTACTGTCGCATATACTCATGACCCAGCCGTGGCCCACGGGTATTCAAGCCTTTGGTTATATGGACGATTGCCGGGCTTGGCGTCTGGGAACGGCTCACACTGGCATATGGCCGATGTATACTTCTTCTGCATTGTCTGGCATAGGCCGGCCTCGTGCCTCGAGGTAGTATTGACACCCTTCGAGACCCCAGCGTGGCTGGAATGTAGTCCACGCAGAGTCTCGCCGACGACCCGCTCACTGGCATCGATGCGGTGTGTAAGAGGAGCTTCAACTTTTGCTTTGCTTCCTTGTGGGTTCCTTCAGTTTTCCCCTGACTAATGGAGTGTTCTTGCGCTCTAGAATCCGCGCATGTACGGTGTATCGTTCGTCGCACAACAGGAATTGTCTTGGAACCGAGGCTATTAATCGCGAATCGGAATGACGGAGGAAAATCACTGTTCGGCTGCGGGTGAAGGGTGGGGAATGCCTGGCAGAAAGTAGTCAGTCATTCAACTCCATTGCATTTCCACATCAACAAACTGGACATGGTCAAGGTCGTAAGCTTACTAACCGTGAAGGTAACTGAGAAGCGTCTAAAACAACTTGTATGTATAGTGCATACTACGTGACATACATCAAGTTCTGGCGCGAGTTTTGGCCGGAAGAAGGTTTACCCTTTTGACACCACCGCCTTCCGCTTTTAGTATTTTAGTGCCTTACGCCCAAGGCGTCATTATTTCCGGATATGGAAGCGTCAGCCACAACGCCTGCACCGCACGTTGGATCCACGCAGTCTTCGTCAACATGACTATATCCGCTGCTGAAGGCCGCCTAAGGATGGCCGTTTCTCTTGGTAGATATGATGGTTGAAAGGTACAATACAGCGAGAAAGCGTAGAGATTTCGACTTCGTACAACTTCGGACTGACTGACCTCGTCGCTTTTACCGACAAGGCTCATGAACTGGGAAGCCATAATGTAATGCTTGAAATCAACTCTATGAATGATAGCTCAGCTTGTCGCTGCCCAAAACTCTCCGATCCGGTGCAGAAGCTCAGGCGGATTTTGCGCTGATCACAGGGAGTCCAGTTCCAATGGCCTGCTGATAACATTGGGCAAATTATTGTAACCACAAAGGAGCCTCATTTGCTGTGGACTTTTTAATTTCTTGCTTAATGAAACCTTCCCCTCGTCGCGATTATCTGTTGACCATGCTCGTTTTGTTGGTAGCATTCAAATTATCGATTGATCTTGGCGTCCATGACATGGCTGGGTCTATGGTCACCCGTGAAAGACCTTGTACTCCCATGCATCAGCAAGAAAACTGATAACCCTGGACCACAGCGAGTATCTTCCTAATCGGCGTGGGCGTGGGCATGCTCTTATCTAGACCTTCCCCGTTCCCTTTGATTGCACCGTGTTCTACTTAATCGCCACTAACCTGTTCCATGGTTCGTCTTGGCTAAGACTGTGATGCCAAATCACAGCACCATTATCACATTCTGGTTCCGGAGCCCTGTCTGCAACCACAGGTGATGGTGGCAGAAGGCATTATCGGCTACATTGGGACTGCTATCCCCGTTCAACGTGCCCTTAGCCAACCTAGTTTCATACCGGGGCTCTCGAAGCTAAGACATGTGTCGCTCACTTCTTTATAAGGGTGTGGGATTTCAGCCAAGCCGAAGAATCGATTTTTCTGCGTCCTGACATGGCAGTAACCACTTTGGTAGGTAGTTTTGAGATAGCTAAATACCAATGTGACAAGATTGGAGTCTTTCAAGTGAACCTCAAAGCTAAGGTTGCACTGTTGCTCCCTAACATCTTGTTTTGGTGACGCAACTTCTGGTCTGTTATTGACCTACGCACACGTGCGAAGTCTTATATCCGTAGTTCTAGTAGGCATACATGATCTGATAAATGATAATCCCGCGGGGGTGTATTTTAAGCATGAACACCCAGTTTGGCTCCATCTTCTTTGCCATACGTTGAAGAGCGTCCTCAGAGACTTCCTATTCTAGAGGATAACAGGAAGTATATTAACCACGTTCTCAAATGATGTTCAGTCGATAGCTTTGGTAGAATACATTCAGGAGAACTGCTGACTCTATAAGTATATGGATGGAAATTAGTTCCATTCTATACTCGTATTATCTATGTCAGTGTATAATTAGACCGAGAACAGATGGTCTAAGTTGGTTCAACGGTGACATAATTAGCTTTAAAGCAGCGGGAAATTAGGACATAAGATGAGATATCTGGTAATCTTTCCGGATCAAAGATAAATGATTCTTCGACCAACTGATACTACTGCAGGTTAAAGCTGACATACATTAGCTTCTATAAGATTCTCCAACAGGATTTACACTTGATGGAAATTGTCTGGGTGCTGACCAAGTAAGCTAACCAACAGGGTCAAGGAGCCCAGCTGCCACGCGGTCTTACGGCATATTTCTCTATTATTATTATATTACTTGGTTTGAGCTAGTTTTGGACAACTGCATGACGCAGTGATGCCATGGGTTCTCTTGAGATGCGCGAGAGTAAGAAAGAGGTAATGCAATGCAAGGCATAGACGTGACTCAGTTATATAGAGTGGCACTTTTCCAAATACTTACAAAGCAGCCATCAGGATTGATAAAGCCCAAGAATCCAGAAAGGAATAGATAATGTGTATAAGTAGATTTCTTACGTTTTGTCGAGCTGCAAGAAGGGAAGATGTCGTCTTCAGTAGGTTATGATTCTACAGTACTTCGAATGCAGGCCCTACACAATCAGGAATCCTAACAAATTGCAATCGCTGGGTGATGCAGAAACCAGGTAAGACCATGCCGCCGAGCTCTGCATTGTTTACAGTCTACTGATTCTACCAATGGACAGGGGTTTATAGATGAGTCATTTATGTGTGCAGCATTACTGCAGCCTCCAAATGACAACAAGCACAGGAATTCACTGGAGCTTAATATCATTGGTCAATCACAGGCTCTGTGGTATTCTTAGTCTAAGTTCTACTTTACTAAACAACCGGTCTATTGTCTAAATATAAGCAGGCTAACCGACCTCCTCTTAAAAACCCTCATGAGTCATGGCGCACCCCCTCTGCCGAAGTGATCGGCGGGGTAGTTATTACTCGAGGCATCCGCCGTGGAATCGATAAGCAGGTGTAGAGGTGAGTCAGAAGATGGGCAAGAAGGTAACTAAGGAGTAGTTACGGCGTAAGCATAAGCAAGCACTATGGAGTTAAGGACCAGTTACGGTCCTGCCTCTGCCCGTTTGGGGGCTTAGGGTGCACGTGACTTCATCCGGTTCATTTTGATTGATGGGATATAGGCAGGCGATCACCTGACGCACATCCATCTCTCTATCATCTTTCATTGTCAATCTGCCGCTATATATTCCGTACATTTTACTCGTATAGCTGCTAGCTACCCAGTTGGGAGTGTATTCATCGGTATCCAACAGTTCAGCCACAGGCTCCAGTTGACGTGAACAATTGCCACGGCCCGGTCTTCTATTACGATATATCCACTTCTCCTTCCTGCCAATCTCTACCCCTGCTCCTGCGGCATGATGTCTGACACCCCTGAAGGTATTGTTGAATACGGCTACGACAATATTACGGAATGGTATCTGCAGTGGGTGAAGAGCCAGAAGTCACCACGAGAAAGATACACCAAGATGCTCCTAGACAAGCTGCAACCTTCACCCTCTATTCTAGAGCTTGGTTGCGGGCCCGGAGTTCCTATTCTAAGAATGCTTCTTGACCAAGGCGCTCAAGTGGTCGCCAATGATCTCTCAACCAAGCAGATCGAGTTAGCCAAGGCCCGTTGCCCGGAGGCCAAGCTGGTTACGGGCAGCATGACCACCCTCACTTTCGAGCCTATGAGCTTCCATGGTGTCATTAGCTTCTATGCACTATTCCACCTTCCACGGTCGCAGCTCAAGGCCATGCTCACTACGATCTATGATTGGTTGAAGCCCGGGGGTGTCTTCGTCTTTAATCTTGCGACTGTCGATGAAGAAGAAATCCATGGCGAATTCCTAGGATATGGGATGTTCTGGAGCAGCTATAGTGTGGATCAGAACCGAGCAATGTTAACAGAAATCGGATTTGATATCTTGCAGATGGAAGTATTGCACGCAAATGACGGGACGTTGGAGGAGGGCGATCCAGACTATGATTCCGAGTTTATGTGGGTAATGGCGCAAAAGAAAGAATCTCCTGACGACCCAGGTAGTGTACAAGCAGTGTGATGGTGCTCTCTGTATCTGTTCTGTCCTATTTGCATAGTTGAATTTGTTGTCCCTGGTAATTATGACAACTACCAAAAGTCACCACGCACCACTACATATTCGGGAATGTGGAATGGATGGATATGTATCTACAGTGGATTTGAATCCACGGGGAAGAAAAGGTGCAGGGAGTTCTCTGGTGACTACACTAGAAACCAAGTATATTCTTATCTAAAGGTGCTCTAGCTCTAGGTCTCGTTCTCTTTCTCGCTCTCGTGGTCCCAACTAAAGATTCAGCGGCTGAATGTCTATCTTGCTGCAACACGTAGTAGGTGAAGATGCGGCGTAACATGCTTTCGTTGATAGGGATCCAGTGGGATCTGTTGATCTTCGCAGCCAGACTCCTCGTCTTCGGCAACATACCCCACGTCTTCGATCAATTCAAGGTCGACCCAGTTGGCACACAGGCCCTGGCGCTGCCACTAGCTTGCGAAAAGCATCAAGGAATGCGTTAGCAGCGGCATAGTTGGCTAAACCTACACGGCCTGCGCAACCGACGCACCTGAGAGCATGGTGAAGAAGTCTAGAGGTTGCTTCCACAGCTCTTGAGTGCATTGTGCAGGTTCCAAGTGCCCTCAACCTTGGCATAGATTGTGTTCTGGTACTGCTCCTGGATCATCGACTCGTAGCTCGTGTCCTGCGCATCATGGTGTTAGAAGTCGACATCAATGTACTGATCCACCCCCTGAACTTAGCTTGGGCTTTACCTCTGCCTCTCTGTGCCGAGCGAGCTCGATGTAAGCGATACCAATGCCTCCTGTTGCAGAGAGAATGAGGACAGACTACAAAGCCGAGTTGTTTGCGCGAGTCGTCACACACGATTCAGTATCGAGACTAGTTTACCTGGTCTTTTTGCAAACCTGCCAAGTGATACAAAGCGTAGAGAGATGACGTGGCAGCGGTCAATATGAACTCTGATGCTGTTTGCGTGACTGCTTTGCTTTATCATATACACACGATCGCCGATATGGAACTTCTTCACTGCTGGCCCGAGTCGTTGAATAACACCAGCGCACTCGTAGCCAAGACGGTATTCGTTGTTGGGAATGATATTTATGGTCACGGAAACGTCCTTGAAGTTGATTTTAACCTTAATATGATTCTTAACTGCAGGCCTGTTACTTCTGTCTCGCATCAGGTCAGGCCCTCGACTGTTCCCAGCTGCTAAGCTCTCAGTTGTACCTGCACTTCATTGCCGTGGAATGATTTGGAGATGACTTCCAGCCCTTGGGTCTCGGCACGCTTGAACTCGTTGATGGGCACATCGGGGATGGCTCTCTGGATGTGCCGGACGCCTTCGCGCTCCATTATCTCGCTTTCCGTCAGCGCACCTGTGCCACCAATCGAAGCACTTGATCGATGGCGAGCTCCATTGCATGGCCTGTGCTGGACTGCACGACGAGGATGGTGATGTTGGCACCGTGATCTGGGCCAACCACGCGTAACAAACCATAAACTAGGGCATGATCTGGATTGGTTGCAGAGAACTGCGCTCCCTTTGTGACCCAGAGCATTCATTTCAATGCGGCGTAAAAGCGGAGGATCAGTATTTCGTCAACATCGACTCTTTCACCGGCAAACATGTCACGAGCGAGGGCACTGGCGTAAGCATGACACCTGATTGATGTTGCCAATGATGGAGATGGATTCTCAGAAGGCCTTCGCTTTGCTGTCTATATGGGATAGGGCGGCGTGTTGTGATTGTACTACTTGGGGGGCGGCTATATGTGGACAATAGAAATGTATTTTGAGCGATCGTTGTTAAGCTGTCAACTCAAACTGTACAACACTTTGTTATCATTTATTAAACTGAAACCTAAGAATTTGTCGCTCCCATAGATTGGAACTGGGGCGGCACATTTTGTTCATTCACCTTGAAAATCCCAATCACACAACTTCCTACCATGGGCATTTTGGTAATGATGTTTTCTATACCTTCTAGACCGCACCTGTTCCTTATTCATCAACTAATAATGAGCGGTGTATAGTGCTTTCGCGTTCTGATCCTCTCCAACCTGAGTGTTAATTCCCATGTTCCGATAACCAGCACGTCCGGAGGTAATTGTCACATTGACAATTGGTGGATGCTCTCGAGCGTCAAGCGTGGTTTATCTAATGATGCCATGACGCTACCATCACCCTTGAGGGGACGCATTCATATTTCTTATTGAACCTCCGCGTTTTACAATAAGCCACGCACTGATTCAGTAACTCTTTATCCTCTACGATATACCATCTATGCTGCACACATCCCTACATCTGTCTCTGTTATTGTGTGACCTGACGTTGATGGCGAGTGTGCTAATATATCCGAGACAGGTTCTAATGAAATTGAAGATGCAACCTATACTGCTTACCTGGCTCTGCCGTTCTATATTTATTCTGATTCAAACGTCAATGTTTTATTGTACTATGTCTGGAGGTCTAGTCTAGAAACAATCTTCCTGGTGAAGCTTTGCCTCTCCTTTGGTGTGGATCTCCCAGATTAATAGTCGTAACTTCGCTTGTAGCTTCCCGAAACCCTGACCACGCGCACAAATCTTGGACACATCCTTCCGAGTTTTATGTTGATCTGTAATCCCCCAAGCTATACCGCTTGAAGCAACGCTTCCCATTTGCTGAGGGTTCATTTCATCTTTGTATGCCTCTAGCATGTCAAGGAAGTTTCGATAGTCCTGCTCGGTTATCGATTCATTGCTGAAGACGAAGTTGAACTGGGCCTGTAAAGCCAGGACCCGGAGACTGGACCCGAGATGGGGCAGGGTATAAAAGTTCCCGCCGAAGGTGAGTGCGTGTTCAGGCGTGAAGACTGCATGTGGACATCCAGGGGGCATGATTCTAGTTGGAGTCAGCAGATGGAGGTGGTTTCAGGGTGGGGGCAGCTACAGGAGATCTCCAGGCATGATGTCGACCTTGACCCAGTCGTCATAATATGTCTCTGTGGTTGAGCTTCCATATGTTGCAAGAATCTCGTACTTGTCGGCAGTGAAGTTGCGGGGTAGATACCAGGTCTTGCAGCCGGAGATGCCAACAATATATGTTAACTGCCCCGCCGTATCCACGTGGAGAGGTGATATCGAGTGTCTGCTGGATAGGAGAAAGAATTCATGGTCTGCATAGTCCAGCAGGGCCTTCAACGGGCGGCCCTTCCCGGCAGATCCTGCCTTCCGTCGCTGTGCTAAGCGCAGCAAATCCACCTTGTTCACATGGACCGGGACACGGGAGAGGATCAGGTTGCGAATATCCAGGAAGTTTAGCGGGGGGCGAGTTTCTGGCGGCGCTTCAAAATGCTCGACAGTCTCGTTCAGATCTAGTTCGTCGTTCGTATCCTCCTCTGCATAGTTATGGGCTTCTAGTTTTTCAATACCCAACTGGCCCAGCTCCCTGAGAAAGTCTGAGATCGAACTGGGGATGCCATGAAGAGGATGCTGTTCAGCAAAGTTCCGCCAGAGTATAGGTTTCTGAAAGGGTTGCAGAAGAAGACGGTTCAGTTGCTCATCGCTCATCACCCGCGTGATACTGGCCTCGTCGGCTTGGCACCTGGCATCGATGGAATGGAGGAACTTCCATTTCTCTCGAACCTTCTCATTTGTGCTGGTGTTGGTTGGAAGAGTGGTAAGGCTCAGGATGTCAGTAGTAGTCGGTTGCTCAGTAGTGTCCGGTTGCATTGGGAATACTGCAAAGATCAGTAGAGAGAGCAGGGGGAGGGTCCATCCCACCTACAATTAGCCCCTGGTACTTTCCTCTGGCTGACCTTTTTCCCGATTTCTTTCGCGTCTATATGATTTTAGCTTGGTTCAGAAGCCTAGTCTTGTACCCTACCCTGTATTATTCTCTTCCTCTGCTGGTCAAGACTTTGTAATATCGCACAAGCACGTTCTTCCAGATATTCAGAGATAGGATAGATATCCTTCCAATGCCTTATCCTCTTAATGCATTCATCAAAATCGTTGATTTGTTCGATGTGGGAGAATGTAAGGCTGGTAGCCACCAGAATCCAGATGTAGACACTTAATTCCAGAATACACTGCAGACGATCTTGAACCTTCTTGTGGTCTTTGTTATCCGGTTTCCTGTAGGTGTGGAAATATGTTTGTCGTATAAACAGATCATGCTTAGGTAGTAGCAGGAGCTTATCTTGCCCAAAACTAGTCCGCTGCCGACCTAAGGTATCACAAACATCATATGGTTTAAGTTTCATATTGAAAAGGGTTTGGGTCGGTAGAAGTGTGCAGAAGCAGAGACTTGACAAAATGTGGATGAAAAGCGTCGGAAAGTTAGGGAAACTGAAAATAAGTGGCGGAAAGTAGCGGAAAGTCGAGGAAAGTCAGAGGATTGTATCGCCCAATGAGCACGTGACCACCTCACCTTGTGCGAATGACCCAGGTCTCTGTCGGGGTCCCAGTTCCAAGGGGATCAGGATTTAGTGGCTGGGGGTCAGATCTACCCTGACCCCCTCAGAGCTTTACTACCTTAATCACATGATAGGGCCTCTAAAGGGGTTAGAAATTTAGAATCATATGGAACAGCTGTAAAGAGGTTAAAAATTAATTTTATAAAAAGTATTTATTCTAAGCCCCCCGGAGTTATGGTATATATTTATTAGGTTTAAACTTTATATAAATTAAATTTAAATATAAATATATTTCTAGTTATAGTTTATAGAGCTAATATTTAAACAAGCCTCATCACCTGCTAAGTCACCGTTTGCCAAGCCGATATCTCCTGATAGCCACGAACCCTCTAAATCCTAGACGGATATATTGCCATCTTCCGGAGGCTCCTACTACAGTTACCGAATCAGTTAAGAATAATCTAACGGTAAAGCCTGAGTCTAATCTCTAATACATCATAAGCCCGACTATCTCTCTACTTCTTAATCGTGATGGTGCCTTGATTCTACGTTGCTGAACTTGATACCATGTTATTATATAGTTGTGTTATCTTTGTCACGGACAAGGACCAGGACTTCTATCAATTGGCTGGTAATCGGATTTCTCTCTACAACATCACGGTGTACCGGTTATGTAGCTAGGAACTAATACAATCGAATACACTATTTGTGTTAAGGATATAGGAGATATTATATCACCTAATAAATCGCTTTCCCCTAAAGGCGACGACAGTGGCACAGATTTTGACTACGTGTATAAGGCACCTATCCCACCTTCGCGTTTGAAATCGACCTCAAAATGAGTAGAAATAAATGTAACTAATCAAGACTAAATACATAGAAGAGGAATGGGCAACTATCAAGCCAGACACTAAAGTTTATCTGAATGCTTTTTTGGAGTGTTATATACTGTATTCTGGTGAACTATAACTTGGGAGTAAGGATAGAGTCATATCACTACTAGTATAGTCGTATCTGTAACCCTTTGGGAGGTTCGCCGGTAGCTTGTGTTTTAAAATACCTCCCACGGCTGTCTTACGCTGAAGCAAGACTGGCTCTATACAGAAGGTCAGCAATATATAATTTATCTAAGTGAGGATCTTATTATTTAAATTGTTGTATTCATAATCGCCTGGCGCCTTTGACATATGGAAAATCAATACTCTACATGAACTTTGTCTTTATATAAAATCTTTTTAGATGCTGCCTTAAATCACTATGATGAAGGTAGGTATAAGGGCAGAATAATGGTATTTACATTTGGAAATGCATAAATTATCTTTCATTCTTAGACACGAAAGTGGCCTGTGGCAATTTTAAGAGAGGAGAAGAAATAAAGAAAAGAAAAGAAAAGAAAAAAGGGAGATAGAGAGAGAGAATTATTGGCCATGGTTTGCAGAATTGAAATCCGTGGCCCGAAACCAGAACAGTGGCCTTTGGCGCTTATTTAAAATGTGGTAACACACCAGTGTCCAACAGCAACCAAAAAGTTCCGTCTGCATTGATTGAAATTCTATTAATTACGTTGAGGGTCCGCAAACGACTCTTGCTCTCGATTCATATCATGACGACCAAAATACGGACTATCCGGCACCGGCGATCGAATACTGCCAAGTCAAGGTGCCAACAACGAAACCGACGGAAGATTCAGCTGTTTCTCAAGGCATATGAATATTGCCAGGAGTGCGACGCGGATATTTCCTTGACAATTCGATTGAGACATAGCGGCGAGATTGTCTATTTCAATTCAGACGGAGCCTGGTCGCCATCAAAAGAGCAGCTGGTAGGTGGATTTATTAACCCTGTCGGACGTCAGAGTCTAACCAACTTAGGCGACGTACTATCCGAGGCCCAAACAGGTCACTTGGCAGGAGATCGCTGCTCGATATAATGCCTAAACACCGGAAGACACGTGCTTCACACGATATAGTTTGAAACGACAGATACAACAATATATAATACGAAAAGCAGAAGATATTATCTGTTAAGTTATAATAAGGTATTGCATCATAACCAGTACATTGTGCAACCTATTCTTATTGAAATTGGGACCTTCGTAGAGCTTACGAATACATTAGGTATCATGAATTACACATAAAAGCTGATGTAATGGACTATTTACTGTGCTGGTATAAACATAAAAGGTTTCCCATGCCATGTAGAACTGCTATGATCTCCGAAAAATCCAGTCAAAAAATAGCCACATTTGGTGCTTTGCAGAGTCTGACGATGGTTTAAAGTGTTCAGTTGCAGGTTCGACGCTAGAGTGATCAGACGAACGCACAGTCTGATGATGGTGGCCTAAGGGATTTAGAGAATATTGATCAGTGTCCTGTCCGCCCCCTATTAATAGGGTCTTGGCTCGTGAGCAGTCCTTTGCCTGTAGCCATTTGTTCAGAGCCCTAGAGGAAGATAAAGTAGACGGATGATCAGGGCCAAAAATTTTGGTCCGAAGTTCAACACATTTTTCCATTAATATCAAGGCATCGTCGATTTTTCCTGGGGATTCCCACTTGCGAGTCTCCGTTACTTGCGCCCCTAGCTCTTCTGCTTTATTTAATCGTCCTTGGTTCCAGTATATTGATGCCAGGTTGTCCATACTGGTTAGAGTAGAAGGATGCTCAGGTCCCAGTACCTGCATGCTAGTCTCCATTAC
>ML737277.1:4612-24930 GCA_009193545.1 Aspergillus arachidicola | reverse complement strand
AAAAAAAAAAAAAAAGAAAAAAAAAGAAAAAAAAAGAAAAACCTCTATCTCTGTGACTTTAAAGAGCTATACTGATTCATTGATCAAATTCCAGCTTCTGAAGATGTTGCTGCAATTGTCATTGACAATGGGTACTCTATCTACCCCCTGGCATTTTAGATTCTCTTTAATTTTGCCAACATTGAACAAAACATGCAAGCTGATCTGGTCTATAGAACAATGTATACCAAGGCCGGGTTCGCTGGGGATAACGGCCCGCGCACTGTTTTCCGTGAGTTTGTTTGAAGTTTTTGCCTAATTCAATGCTAAGTTTAGATGGATAGCGACAATTATCGGCCACGAAGGGTAATGTCGGCTGTTTCCCGTTATCATCAAATGAGATAGACTAAGATATATGGCATATTTCAGATTCGGGAACAATTCCTACGTTGGTGATGATGCCATAGCGAATGCTGAAATGATTTCATTTACCAACCCGATTGAGCGTGGATTGATAACCAACTGGGATGATATGGAGAAGATCTGGAGCCATGCCTTTGCCAGTGGACTTCAAGTAGCTCCGAAAGACCACCCGGTTCTTTTAACCGAGCACCCGCTTAACCCAAAGTCCAACCGAGAGAAGACTACGCAGATTATGTTTGAAACTTTTCAAGTTCCAGCATATTTTATTGGTATTGACGCTGTCTTTGCTTTATACGCGTCCGGCCATACGACTGGCCTGTCTGTGGATTGTGGCCATGGATCTACCAAATTTGTTCCGGTTTATGAGGGATCTGCATTGTCCCATGCAATTCTTCAGCTTGATGTAGGCGGAGACGAGATAACGAGATACCTAATGAACACATTAGGCGGAGATTCTTCCAGTCCCGATCTATTCCAAGACATGAAAGAGAAACATTGCTATGTTGCGCTTGATTTCGAACAGGAGTCTAATCATAATATGAAGCATAGCTATGAGCTTCCTGATGGGCAGAACATAGAAATTGGAGCTGAGATACTCCGGGCACCTGAAGTCCTCTTTCAGCCTATGATGATTGGTCTTGAACAAGCTGGCATTCATGAGATGGCGTATAATTCAATCTTTAAATGCGATCTTGACATTCGGAGGGACCTTTATGGACATGTTCTTCTGGTATATATCCCCCGCCCCTTCTGCTCTGGTAAAACAGTTCGCCATTGTTTTGCTGACAAGGCCTTTTTTTCTCTTTCTCTTCTAGTCTGGAGGCACTTCAATGTTGCCCGGTATTGCGGACCGACTACAAAAGGAACTGACGTCTCTCATCCCATCAAATATGATGGCGAAGGTTGTAGCTCCCTCTAAGCGCAATAACTTGGCCTGGACCGGAGGTTCTATGTTAGCATCACTTTCTACATTCCAAGAACGTTGGATACCGAAGGAGGCATATGATGAAGCGGGTCCTGGTATTGTCCATAGGTATTGTGTTTGAGAAACAAATGCCGCTGAAGGGATGTAGTTATCTACATAACGATAGCGTAAACACGGATGATCAAGGCCTAGTTTCATCTTATTCTTTATCAGCCGCCCGTGCGCGCGTTTTAGGCCCAAAACAGCCTACATCAAGCGGCTGAAGTAGGTGAGAGGAATGAGCAGGCATGCAAAAGACATATGATGTCGTTTTGACTGCATATATCGAATTGAGGTGTCAAATGACTGCCGTATCCGTTGAGTATTAGGAGGGGATATCGACCAACAGTCCGCCTAGTAGTAGTAGTTATGAATACCTGCTATAGCCAACGTAGACTTATTTCATCGGCAGTCCAGCCATTTTGACTCATCCCTATACGCCAGTTTAGTGGTAGATCCATCTCGTACCAGCCCTCGATGTGAACTTTGCCTTTAAAAATAATGCAAGATGGAAGAGCCCAACCACTAGAGCTTATACACTCAGTAGAAGTAACCCATTCCCGGTTTCCTGACTGCAGTAGAGAAGGCTTTCCATACAGCTCAGCTCAAGCAACTACTTTAGCAGTAGATGTCAGGCCCATTACAAAGCCAATTTTATCAAAATTGTAAATATCATTTGGTAGAATGCCATACTGCATTATAGTGATCTGTACGCGCGTAAACCACTCACGTAGGAGCTTAGGATCCTCAAATTTAGTACGCTGATGCTTGTAGAGGCGGGCAAAGCGAATTTCGAGCTCACCACGGCGTTTAGTAAATGTATAGACCCAGTTTTCACCAGCAATAGTAGGGATAGGATCTCCACGTTTTGAAAACCAGTTATTGGCCATTTCTCGTACTTCTGCAGGCCGGGGGGCCACTCCACGCTGATCTCGTGATATAACAATAATTAATTGAATCGATTCGAATTTGCCAATTCTATATGTATCGGATTAAATCGAATCTCTACACTGTCAAATCTATGAGATATAAAGTGTTTCACCGGGTCTGTGAATGCAAAGGTCAACCTCGGCTTCAAAGAAGACATAGTTTTGCGCTCGTTTTTCTCCGTTTCTTCTTCGTGTATGTCCTCTGCTTAAGAAGATCGCTGAGATATGACTTTGCAGGTTTGCAGTTGAAACATGATGTGAAGTTGTACTTGAGCCCAGTCATTTCCCCTAGTAATGCATTTGGCAGTGATGATTATTGAATAGATCCAGAGGTGGAATATACCTTACCCATAGAGTCAATGTCATGCGTCGATATTCTCTAGGACAAGAGGCGAGGCAAAGTCATTGTCAGTGACTGCTGTATGAATTCCAATATACTTGTTTGAACACGTACTTTAAGCCTGTTCAGCCCTGTGTAAACTCCAAGGACGGAACAAGGTTCAATTGACTAGGGTATATGGTGCTCCATAGCACATAAAGCAGAAGCCTGAATGTATCCAGTAATAATAGTCCATTGAATCATTTCAATCACAACAGCACGTAGTATGTTTTTTTATATAAGTATAGTCCCAAGAAACGGTCCAATTCACTCCAAAACGCCAAAACACCATGTGGGGGGGTATGACTGTCTGCGCCTCTGCAACTATCGCCACAAATCCGATGCTTCCTCATAACCTTTCGTGTCACGATTTCCCTGGCCAGCAGTGAAACAGAGCCAATGATATATAAAGAATGGAAATAGATCCATGAGCCGACACCAAGCTGACACAGTCTAGGATATATGGACGTTTCCTGAAAGCAAATATGGCGGAGCAGTAAGCTCAGGAATGATGAGATCCAGCCATCATTCAACCGGCGCGAGTATTTGCATTCATTGATATATCCCCTTGGCGCAGATTATGACTCTCGAGATCTCCGAGTTGGTCGCATATTCAAGCCCGCTTGAATGGGTCCCTTCAAGGGACGCGTAAAACGTCATGAGATGCAATCCCATGGGGAGAGAGGGGGTATCTAAAAAGCTTAAATCAGAAGGTAGTTCCACCCATTTTGCTGCAAAACTTCGCGCCAATGAATTTGTGGTCTCTTGATGTCTTTCAATGCCCAGTCGGCTCCAATTTGTTCGGAGGACTCGGGGGACTCGGGTGCCTCAAGCTTGATGGGCTGGCTCGAGCTCGATGGAGAAGCTTCCACAGGGGTGTCTTCCACTTGGCAAAAGCTGTCGATAGGGTCATCGGTAGCTCTCCACACTTCCTGCAATACACGGTACATACGACCAAAGCTTCCGAGGTCGGCATGGTGTCCCAGGGCAGCACACCGGTCAGCCAGGATAGTCCTAAACTGGCTGTTTGGTTGGGAAAAAGCCCCGGTAACCAGGAGAGGCCATACTAGAGAGCGATCGTATCCATTCTGACCAGCCGGGATATACTGCAGGGTGTTCGCAACTGCCTGGACTAGATTTATATTGCTTGGCTGGCTTCGGTCGAATCCAGGAACTAGACTGCATAGGTAAATTCGCGCTGCGATTCGGAACACTGCCGTCATGTTCTTGGTCAAGATGTCGGGGCGAAGGACTCCGGTCGGGGTATAGGGGCTCTCGAGCGTCTGGTCCGCGGGCTCGGTAAATTCTAATTGTCTTCCCAAGGCCGAAACGTGGGAGCAAACTGCCATTGCATCAACCCGCCCTTCCTTCTTCAGCGCATCGAGGCACGCGATCTCGGAGATCAGGTACATCACACGGTCGTCGCAACCCATCAGCTCCCGTAATCCCAAAGACGTGCCACTCAGGTGCTTGGAGCGGTAAGTGTGAGCAAACTCGGGCGTTCTGCCATGCATAGCGGAGCCAAGAATATCAATCCACGATGTCAGTGTCATACTAAAGGGGGGAAGCATGTATGGGTTGCCACATGGGGGGATTGTAGTCGAAAGACCGAGCCGGCTCACCAAGTTCGAAGCCGCTTGGAAGTGATCGTACCAGGGGATATCCGGAAGGTAGTCGTCCGCAGGACCCACAGAGCAATGGAAGAAGATCATGGCTAATGTCGCATCCAGGATCTCCTGGTGCTTGGTGTCTTCACCCAGCGCAAGACACAATTGGGAAACAGCTTCGAAGCGGTGTCGCATAATGTCGTGGTCGATCTGCTCCCCAACTAACCCTTCCGTGGTTTTGAGATGGATCGCGGCCACACTGAGACAGCAGTGAAGATAGGTTTTGTTGGTCTCTAAGGCTTGCAGGATGGCTTGTGCTCGTAAGTGCCCGCGCTGATGTGCCTCTAATACTGGAAAAATAATGCGCAAGACGTTGTTGATGAAGTGGTCGAGCAGGGGGCGGTCGTGGTCGCTTACAGGGATATTCGACTGCAAGATGGCGTACGTCTGCTGAATGCTCTGGTCACAAAGTGCCGGATCGATGCCAGGTAATGTTGGGGCCTGTGGGAAGTACTCGTCGGGGAGCCACTCTTCTTGGGGAAACGTTGGTAACGGTGCGTTTAATTGGGGTGGAGCAAAGGTACTGAACGTTGAGCTCATGGAGTCATGTCGCAGGGGCACATCATTGACAAATGTGTGTCTTTCTGTCTTGACGTCAATCTCGAATCCTGGGCAGGGCTCGTATATCGGCTGGGTCATGGCTGGTGTTGGCAGATGCGAAGCGAATATGTCCTGTTGTTCCGCAAAGACGGGACGGTTAAATTCGATTTCAGGAGTTGTCGGCGATGTCACAGCCAAGCTGCGGCTGCGGCCAGATGGATCTACTATACATGGTCATGGAGGGTCAGCAGGCGAGGTGATAGATCAGACAGTGTGAGGGAGCTCAACCCACCAGTAAGGGTTCCATTGCGTTCATTCATCTTCGTCTGCTTAATCTTGTTCTTGATGCGCTCCTTCTGTACCCGTCTGTGCTCTGGGTTACCCCACCAAATAGGGCGCTTATACTCGCATTTCACGCAAAGGTTAATGCAGGCACCACAGGATGGATGTTGCTCATCACACTTCTTGCGGCGGAGGCGGCAGGTAAAACAGCCTACAGAGACCACACATGTTCCATTAAAACCTAGACACTAGTTTACCGGTTTTCAGCTTGGACCTACCAGAGCGAGATCTCTTGTGCGACTTGTTGTTTGTCTTTCCCGTAGTCCCTGTGGAAGGGCCTTCACTGGAGGAGGACTGAGCGGAGTCCGTGGCGGCTTTGTTCGCCGGTTTAATCGAAGAGGTCTTCTTCCTCGATGTCAACGGCATTTTGGCGAGGGACTCGAGGGATGATATTGCGATATAGATCGTCCGTGCGCTCTGATATAAATTGCGATAGGTTGCGGAAGTGACCAGTTTTCAGTCGCCTGGCGAGCTATTGCGGGTATATTTATGGGTATCGTGGGGCAATCGCAAAGCTGAACCAGCAGCCTTTGCTATCTAATTAAGTATAAGAAGAAAAGGAAAGGCGCGGTAGCAAAGGAAAGGCGACAGATAACTAGTGTGCGAGACAGTGATTTCGGAAAAAGCCATGATGGCGGGATAGAGGAAGCTTTAAAACCAAGGTTCCCAACTGACAGGCCATGATGTTTCTATTTTGGACATCAGATCGTCGGATGCAAGTGAGCAGCATCGGGGGGAAACGCGGCGGTGGGATTGTAGCGTCAAAGATAGCGGATTGGGGGGATGATCGCAGGACGGAACCCTGGCGGCTGCCACTAGCAGGGGGTCTCATCAGCATGCACGAGCGAGGAACCACACTAATTTTGGATAATTTTGGAATTTTTACCTTTCTCATTAGCGCCCATGCAGGTCGTGATGCAGTGTCATTGGTGACCTTCTCCTCGCCAATATTGGCGGCTGGGAAATTGATTGGGTTTGGATCTATCGCAATGTATCTGCCCGAATTATCCTAAGAATTAAGTGGTATTCGTCCTACAGTAAAAATCTTGTATTTCTTTTTTAGTTTCTGGTTTCCATTTTGAGATCAAAGGTACCGTGTAACATCCCCCAGAATCATACTACCAATGAACAGGGGGACATAACCGGAGAATTTGGACAATCTCGCTTACCAGATCCTACGCCCGAATCTTGGGTCTGGTCTGCTATTTTTTCGCTTACCCGCAATTACCACCGGATCCAACCGTCTATAGAAGAGGTTTTAATGGTTTAATGGAAAGGGAACCCGCCGTTCATGGCCTGATAGCGTAAATCACAAAGAGACCAGCAATAGTGGACCCCAATAGCGATCAATTTAGCTGGAGTTACCACAATTTCCCCAATTGGGCAGGTACTCTACGGACTAGTAGAACCCCACTTGATCCGAATTTATACATATTGGACCATAATATCCGTAATGGCTACACGAAGCGAGTCCGTAATTTCTCCATAGGTTGTTGAGGGCACGGGTGTGACCTTGCCTGTACAGACAGAGAGGACAGACTATCCCAAAATGTATTGGGCGAAAGTAACACCAAATGTAGAAGACGCCATTCATCAAACCTGGCACCAATCCAGTGTCCATGGAGGACGGTGATACTCGGACGTCTCATGGAAGCTTTGCGGGGTTGTTGAGTGCTCTCCCAGCCAAATTCCGCATGGAGTCTAGTAGATGATAGATACAGCATTAGTGTTGAACGCTAATATAGTGGGGTGAGCCAAGCTTCCCTTTTCCCACGGTGATTGGATGACCGGCTAATACTATCGATGCAGAACGGGAAATCCGCAGCCAACCGTCAGTGAGTGGAGAACCACCAAATGCCCCGTGCGACCCCGACTGACTTTGGCCAAGGCGTGATAAGATCTTAATTAGCATCATTTAGCCGCCCATCTTTCCCGACAATCCTTCATAATTCCTCCCTCTGAAGCGCTTTTACTATTAATATCTCTCTCCTTTGAGTGCCATAATTAGCTCCGTTCGGCGCCAATTAATTTCAATTCATCCTCATCCCGTGCATTGGCCGCTAACCTGGCGTTCCCATGATCCTTTCCCCTCATTCAACAGGATCTGACAGCCACCAGAATTTCCCCACTCGGGATGATTCGACATGGAAGCTCACATTAGCTTTAATTGTTCTGCACCTTCGATCCTCCAGTCACACTGTCACGCCGGCAACAAATCCGGGATAATTTTCGGACACAATTGACTCATGTGCCGATGTGGACTATATTCAGATCTCTTCCTTGAGTCATCCGTTGCTACCTATCGCCTCGTAGCATTTTAATAATTTATTCTTATTTTTATTGTCATGTTTAGTACGGGGTACATGACAAGATATTGCCTATCATCTTTGCAAGATGACGCTAGTAGACTAACTACCCTAAATGCGCACAGGGTGCTGACAAGGCTGGAAGTCGTCACAACGCTTCTGCCGGACCTTATCACATTCCTGCAGCTGCACGCTAGCAATTAGCGTTCATTTAGTAGCTGTAATTAAACGGTTCACCAATCACATCTGGAAAATATGAGGTCAATCTGCAGACACCCTGGTCAAGAAGCACAAGCAGAAACTGTGATATGGATGTGCATGGTGACATGCCACAACAGCGGTCGAGTCACTTTCGTGGCTATTTCGAGGTTCTAATGTGAAGACACAATGCGCAATAGTTCGTCTATTCTTCTTTGTCTCTTTCCTTTTTTTTTTTTTTTTTTTTTCCCTCGCATTATCCGTTCTCAGTCTGTAACTAAATCTTGGACGGCCGAGTGAAATTATGCAGCCATCACTGTGTAGGGTACAGAATTACAATTGTATGTATGTTTGTAGCTCGGTAGCACATGTATTATGTTGTACTCAATCCAATACTTGCACGGAAGAAAGACATTGCCGACGTGATGCACACGGCATCTGTAGTGTTGGTGTACACCCGCTAGACAACATACGATCGAGCCTAATTACTTGCCTTGAATTCGTCCGTGACAAATTATGAGTCTATTTATTAATAGAAATTACCAGCTCTCCGAGAATGGTGATTTAGTGTTCGTCCATCGGGTCTACCATGCGGGGTCGATCAATAACGGACTGCACCTTAACGCCGTTCTCCAGTCTACCTGAGATCTAAACGCAGGTATTTTTATCTCGATCCGGTGCATGTGCAGGGACAGCGCAATCAAGATGGGGCATTTCAATTCCAACCGTTGGATTCCACAACGCTTGCTTGACGACCGGTTCCTGTCCATCATATCACATCCTATCCCGGCGTATCGACCAGCGTGATCCAGGAAACAGATCCATGTTCCTGGACCAGGAAGCAAGCAAGCAAGGTCCATGTTCGACAGGGTCTATATGGTATCTGCCTAGATGTAGCCGCTGAATCTGTTCGACGAGATTCGTCTTTGTCCATGCAGAGTGAGCACGGCGAAACGATTCCTGTGCTTGTAGGCGGCTAATGATTGAACCATGTTGAATTGCCAAAAGAGGCTGAGGCGCTACACTATTCCTGTAGACCCATAGCTAGATTTCATACACTGGTCGTTTCAAGTACATGGTTCATTGGCTATAGTTGATCGTGTTCTAGATGCCTGTACAGAGTTAGACGTCACGGCGGCTCTGAAGCTAGCCACTGTTCCTAGAATAGCGGCGCTTACATTGCCCAACTGGGATAAGTTCTCGGATAGGGCTTCTGGAATAGTTTGTTTCATGCTCTTAAAGAGACTACCGGACCATTGGATAAGAAGTCATGTTGAAGGGCGTTTCTGAGGCAATAGTACGAATCCATATTTGTCGCCCAAGTATACCAACTCGGTGTACTAAATAAGGAAATCTTACACTTTTAGCCATAAACAGGTAGATATTTGAATAAAGCCTCATTTCTAAAATTAATGTGGCACATATGGACGGTTTTTTGTTGGGAAGGTACATGCTGCCATGGTCATGCCAGTGTGTCGCGGCATGGTCAAACTTCAGCAAACCGTGCTCAACAATCTGCATTGCTGCAGGTTTTATGCATGGCTTGGAGCATACCCAAAGTGTAATGTTGGGAGTGCACGAGGCTAGACTAATATCTGCTCTTGCCGTCGATGGAGACGCAGGTATGTTAGTTTCGATCAGTTGAGCAGGATACAACATGGGTAATAAGGCCATGCTACCCACAGCGTGACCAACACAGTATAGTACGTGCAGACCTATTTCTTCTGGTCAATTATTGACTTCTACTGTTTCTCATGGTCGCTAACCCTGCATTGTTGTCCCAGCACAGCGCAAGAGTTCATAGGGACTATTGACTCTCACGATAAAGAGATTATTACACGCTTCTCTAAATTCATGCCGTGTATAACACATATCTGGGCATTATTATAGAAGCCAAGCATTGTTCTTTGGGATTAGCTTGGAGCCTGTTTTACCTTATGCTGGTTCAATGAAATTGAGAAGCACATTGGATGTGGTGGAAATACATACTAGTACATTGAGTTGCTCAGCTCATTCCAATGTAAGCTCTCATGATTTTGAAAAGTTAATAAGTTCTCTATATCTTCAAGTTAGTAGGTGTGGCACTCCTGAATCTTGAATACCAACTCTATGACTTGACCTATAGTTAGGGCTAAAGTCTTGTGATATCCTAAGCGGGATACTGAAGAATAGGGGGTCCATAGTTCACTGTATAGATTTAGGCGATATATTTTCTACTTATAGGCATTCTCCGACTAGAAGCTGTATATGATGTCAAGCAGTAACGGGAAAGGCAAAAAATCACATTTTGAGAGTTGACAAGCCCGGCAAATATATATCTACTTGGATAAAACCTAAGTTACACAAGTAAACCGCTTTGTTAACCATTGACTCGTTTACAGAGCTCCTGATCATAGTGTTAGTCTACTGAAAAGTAGGTTTCTTTATATAACATCTTGTATATGAATCCTATGATTATTTATTACGTTCCATGTTTTGTTGTTGAGGTGTAAATGAACACCGCGCTGATTGGTCCTGCGACATGGGGAACCAGGGATCCACTGATCTGTCGGCTTACCTTGAATAGCTTCAGCCCACTACTCGGGCCGTGTTGGACAATAACGTCGCTCTTTTCTCCTCGGTCGTGAAGTTCCCTCACTTTAAAATGCAAAACGGTTCAAAATGTTACGCCTACCAATGAGACATACAAGTTTTCGCAGCTTCCCCCGGTTATCGACCGCGTCATCTTCCTCTTCCCTCCGTCGCATTCCACCCTTTACCTCCAACCCCACGCCGCTCCCTCTTCCTCGACTCATCTCGACATGCCTCTTCCCCCGTAGCCGCCCCTTTCACTCGATAAACTTCTCTCATACCTTCCCACGCCCCTCCAGTTCGCCCCGCGGCCGACCATTTTCTAGCTCCGCAAAGCGAGGGTACCAGTATGGAGGGAACCAGTATAGAAGATTCAATGACCCGAGACGCGAGCCGCTCTTCATCCGCTTGGTGAAGGATGCCAAACCACATCACTTTGTCATAATAGGGCTGGGAATTAGTGGGCTCTACATATATAATACCGACACGGTAGAGGTGCGTCCCCGGTTATTGACTCCACGCGACCGACAGCGTCACTTGCGCCAGTGGGGTTAGCATCGCACAGGACGCAAGGATGGCCTGTCACTTTGTTCTGTACCAGTACTCACACTTTTCGATTAGATGACCGGCCGCCGAAGGTTCAACTGCGTCTCCGCGCAACGGGAACTCGAGATGGGTAGACAGAGCTATCAGGAAGTCCTGAACGAAAACCGCGGACGCATTCTTCCCGAGTACCACCCGCTCACCATGCAGGTGAACCGTGTTTTGCAGCGCTTGATTCCGCAGGCGCCGATTGAAGGCGCAGACTGGAAGGTTCATGTTATAAAAGATGATAGCATGCTGAATGCCTTTGTTCTTCCTGGGTAAGAACCTCCTCACCTGCTATCTCTTGCGTCGTACTTGCTGTCAACATACTAATTGGAGGCTCAGCGGCAAGGTGTTTGTCTACACCGGAATCTTACCTATATGCAAAGACGAGGATGGCTTAGCAGCCGTGCTAGGGCATGAGATTGCGCATGTGGTGGCCCATCATCCGGCGGAGCGCATGAGCAACAGCTTTATCACTTTGGGAGCTGCCTTCCTTGTCTCAATGTTGTTTGACATCTCTGGACAACTTCCTTCATTGCTTATGAACCTTGCCTATAGCCTGCCAAATTCACGGACCCAGGAGGTAAGTCTGACTTAGCCATCGGTTGGAAATATGCTTAACTAATCACTTAACAGGCTGAAGCGGATGAGATTGGGTTAGGTGCGTTCTTTGTTCTACCGCTGGTGTTGCACTGCTAATACCGTAGCAGTGATGATGTCGAAAGCGTGTTTTAATCACGAGGCCGCAGTCAAATTGTGAGTTACAGGCAGCTCTTTATATTATCCGAGCGCTATGCAATCGAGACTATACCTTGCATAGGCACACTAACAATCTCTTAGGTGGGCACGCATGCAGGAAGCTGAGAAGGGAGCGCCACCACAATTCCTGTCAACACATCCCTCGGTGAGCCCTCCCTAGAGTTAGAGCCGATTTTAAGAACATTTGCTGATATGCTGAAAGAGTTATAACCGTATGGAGGCCATCCGTGGATGGTAAGATTGCCCTGGGTCCTACTACGACTAGAATGTTCTAACTCGACTCTAGGTCCATTAAAGCTGAAGCAGCATATGAAGATAGTGGATGTCATGCCATCGGAGGCTTCAGTAAGACTCTATCTTCCTCATTGTACGATCTATGATGGCTAATGATGTTTTGATGTGCAGTGCCAGGATTCCGACAAGCCGCTTATCATGACCGCTGGTGATAGCTCTTATACGAGTGGGCATGAATACCTCAGTGCCGGGTAATCTTTTCTGTAAATTAGTAGAACCTACGACCCTGTACAATGATAATATAACGACCAATTCTCTTCTCAATTATATGCGATGCATAAACATTAGTCAGTGACCCAAAGGGGAAATGCCCTAGGAAAGCCCCTCCGCGTGCAAACCAAACAAACATCAGCCGCCAGACCGTCTCGAAGCTCTCCGTCAAAAATTCCCAGAAACAGCTTCAGGACAGCGTTGTGGCTGATCTTATTTTCATCTTCCTCTTTTCTTAAGTGCATAACTTGAGAGGAAGCCATTTGTCATTATGTCGTTGTCTATGCCTGGTCCTTCCCAGGCCGGGCTTTTCAAGCCTGGCTATCAGAGGTAAGCGAAGCCCACTTGTGGAATGTTCCGCCCGATATCCTCTGAAACCAAGGCCCCAGTCGGGGAACCTGAGGGGAGTTGGACTGAGTCGTGCGTTGCTGGATAGCTAATTCAGGAATTTGCAGCCACGATGCCGAAGATGGCGCCGTTATTCGTAACATTGAAGCCTGCCGGGCTATCTCTGGAACCGTCCAAACGTCGCTTGGTCCTTATGGCCGCAACAAGATCGTCATCAACCACCTGCAGAAGATGGTCCTTACTTCCGATGCCGCTACCATTCTGCGCGAGCTGGATGTCGTACACCCTGCCGCTAAGCTACTTGTCATGGCCAGTCAGCAGCAGGATGTCGAGATGGGTGACGGTACCAACTTGGTCATCATTCTGGCCGGAGAACTGTTGAAGAAGGCCGAGGAATTGCTCCGTTTGGGATTGAAGACGAGCGACATCGTCCAGGGTTATGAGAAGGCACAGAACTTTGCCCTCAAGGTGCTAGAAGGTGGGTGCGCCCGTGTCGCCGATAGCTTATAGTCCTCTCAGGGGCTAGCATTGGTTGCAAATTCCTTTCTGAAGTCTATAGTTTACTGATCAATTGTCGAATGCGCAGACCTCGAAGTCGATCGCCTGCAGGAACTTCGCTCCAAAGAAGAGCTCAGCAAGGCTCTTCGTACAGTCGTCGCCAGCAAGCAGTCCGGAACGGAGGATATCTTGGCCTCGTTGGTTGCGGAAGCCGTGCTCGCTGTCCTGCCTAAGAACCCCGTTAATTTCAACGTCGACAACGTTCGTGTAGTGAAGATCATGGGTGGTAGCTTGGAACAGTCTCGTGTGGTGAAGGGAATGGTCCTTGGCAGAGAACCCGATGGCACCATCAAGAAGGCTACCAAGGCTAAGGTCGGCGTGTTCAGCTGCCCCATCGACATTTCTCAGACCGAAACCAAGGGCACCGTGCTGTTGAAGAGCGCGGATGAGATGCTCAACTTCACCAAGGGTGAGGAAGAGCGCCTCGAGACCGCCATTAAGGAGCTCTATGACTCCGGTGTTCGCGTCGTCGTGGCCGGTTCCACCGTTGGTGACCTGGCCATGCACTACCTCAACCGCTTCAACATCCTTGTGATCAAGATCCTCTCCAAGTTCGAACTCCGCAGACTTTGCCGTGTCGTCGGCGCCACTCCTCTTGCTCGTCTAGGAGCCCCTATGCCTGACGAGATGGGCAGCATCGATGTCGTTGAGACCACCGAAATCGGCGGTGATCGTGTGACCGTCTTCCGTCAGGAGGAGGCCAACGCCGTGACTCGGACAGCTACCATTGTTCTGCGTGGAGCGACACAAAACCACTTGGACGATGTCGAGCGTGCCATCGATGATGGTGTGAACGCGGTCAAGGCCATTACCAAGGACCCCCGTCTGGTTCCCGGCGCAGGCGCTACTGAAATCCAGCTCGTGGAGAAGATTTCTGCATTCGCCGATCGGACCCCAGGATTGCCCCAGCATGCTATTCGTAAGTACGCTGAGGCCTTCGAGGTCATTCCCCGTACCCTTGCGGAGTCTGCTGGTCTCGATGCCACCGAGGTTCTTTCTCGTCTGTACACAGCCCATCACCGCGCCAGCACTGGTGCCGAAGCTTCGTCAGAAGAGGAGTCGGGTAGCTCCGAGGAGGAGGAGCCATACTGGACGACCGGTGTTGATCTTGAATCGTCTACCTCGGCCGGTACCCTGGACACCGTTGAGGAGGGTATTCTCGACCTGTTGGCTTCCAAGAGCTGGGCTATTCGCCTTGCCAGCGAGTCCGCGCGGACAATCCTCAGCGTCGATCAGATCATCGTTGCTCGTCAAGCCGGTGGCCCCAAGCCACCAGGCCCCAACGCTAACTGGGATGAGGATTAAACATGAAGCATTACATATTTAATTGGGGTTAAAATAGGAATGTGATAGATACGATATCATGAAAAGTCCATTGATCAAGGATTTGACATAAGCGTGTTGTGAGAGTAGTAGTAATATTGGCTACTGTGTATAATGCGAGTCACATTTGACTATATGAATCCTAACGTCCGTAGTATGAACTATGGTATTTTATATATTTATCTACCTTTATATTGACCAGAAGCTGTTGTGGTTGTTTACTTCTCTTAAGTTCCGGCGCATCGGACGGGTATATCACGTGACCGAGACCTGGATTTTCCGGACCGAAACTCGACTTTCTTTTTCAGTTCAAGACTTTCGGATAGCTCTCTGGTTCGGTTTGATTGAGCAGCGCCTGATTCACTTCATCTCCTCTACGCTCGTCTGTCTCCTCTCCGGTCTCATCCCTCCACAGCCATCATGTCAATTTCTTCGCAGGTCGCCGCTCGCTGCTGCAGGCAGATCGTCCGCCCATCCGCCGCTTCTTTGCGCCTCTCTTCCTCGACATACCTGTCTCAGCGGACACGGAGATGGCAGTCCACCGAGGCGGAGGCTGCTGCCCCTGTCAACCCCAAGATCAGCCAGATTGTTGACCAGATCAGCACATTGACGCTGCTGGAGACCGCCGACCTCGTGGCCACCCTCAAGGTTCGTTCGTTGTTTGTTTCTTTCCGCATATCGCAAACCGATGTGGTGCAATGTTTTTGCTCGCGTGCACCTCCACCGGGGGGATTGGATACATTGATAGGATCAATTGATGAGAACATTATATACTGATGTCACTGTTCCCCATGCAGACCCGCCTCAACATCCCCGACCTCCCCGTTGGCGGTTTCGCTATGGCCGGCGGTGCTGCTCCCGCCGCCGCTCCCGCTGAGGAGGAAGAGGCTGCTCCTGCCGCCCAGGAGAAGACCCTCTTCAACCTGAAACTCGAGTCCATTGACGCCGCCTCCAAGGCCAAGGTCATCAAGGAGATCAAGTCCCTCCTCGGCCTCTCCCTGGTTGACAGCAAGAAGTTCGTCGAATCCGTGCCCAAGGTCCTGAAGGAGTCCGTGCCCAAGGAGGACGCCGAGAAGATCATCGAGACGCTCAAGGCCGTCGGTGCCAAGGCCATCATGGAGTAAACGGGGAATATTAATTTCGATGACTTGATTTATACCTGGTGATTGCCTCTTTTCCTGACTCTGCGAAACGGGACGACGGGGATCAGGACGGCCGGGACGTTGTGATTGGACTGCATCATCGAGCTGGAGTTTTGTCTCTCACCACTTATTACTGTGTTTTTAGTGTTTTCTTTTCTCCGTCGTATATCTCTTGACATGTTTCTGATATAACCGGAAAGCGGGAAAAAGGCGGCAAATGTACATTATCATCTCTTGATTTGGACAATTTGGATCCCTGATGGACGAACGATCTGTGTCTGTTCAACTCTTCTGCTGTCTATCGAGCCTTTCCACGACGGATGGACGATAGATATGCTGTTTTACTATTATGAAGTTAATCATGGGTTATTAGTTTATAGAAGATGCGTAGAGGTCCAATTGCAAGAAAATCAATATCACAAACAAGACTACCATATTAATAAAATGTCCTAATCCATTCTAGTATCCGCTAATCGTTGCATGGACAGCCAAAGTGGTAAGTAGGTAAAGTAAACAGCTCCGCTCCTCCACCAAGAAATCTCTCCGCTCCCATCCATAATTATCTCCAACAAAAAAACCACCTCACTTCCACTCCCTCTTCCAAACAACCCACACACACAATGTCCCTCGCAAGACCCCCAGTCCCCCTCCGAAAATGCCCACGCCTCCTCCCCCTCCCAATTCTCCCCTCAACCCGCCTCCCCATCACCACCACCAACCAACATAACCACCAAACCATCCCAACAACCAGAACACCACCAAGCAAACAATTCCACACAACCCCCAAACCAAACGCCGCCCGCTCCCCCTCCGTCCGCCGCGCCGAAGCAGCCCAAAAACGTCCCCAACAACCCCGAATCGCAGCCACCTACACAGAAGACGGCCTTCTCAAGACCCCAGCACAAGGCGACCTCCCCCAACGTCTGCGATTCCTCGATACCGCGGCTAAAACCCTCCACCAGGAAGCGCGCAGATATGGTGGCGTCACGGTCGATTATCCCACTTTTGTGCGCATCGCGAAAGAGCTCTTTAATGTCGCGTATACGTATCCGCCGGCGGCGGGTCTTGTTTTGAGGATTGATGGGGGTGAGTTTGTTATACTTTTCTTTCCTTTTGTTTCTCTTACGATAATATACTCTTCCACGTTTCATAGAGAGTTATGCTAATATGTTATACGGAGAAACAGGCAAAACAGACATAAACGAAATCTTCAACATCGGCTACCAAATCGGCACAAACGACATGAGTTTCAAAGAATGGGTCCTAGCAGCCTGCAGTCTAGCCGGAGCGCGAGGACCCGTCTTATACCAAACAGCGCGCTACCTCGCCATAAGCGCACGTCGGGGGACCGAAATACGGCAAACGGCCGTCATCAACAAACTCGAGGAAATTGGACTCACAAGCAATGATCCGCGGGCATTACAGCTTCTTGCGCAGGTGCAGGGTCGACGGGGGAAATATACGCAGGCACTGGAACTTATGGAGGCGGTGTTGGCGCGGATTCACCCGTCGAAGAACGCGCCGCGGGGGCCTGAGCATTCTTATCTGATCTCGGAGGTTATGGAGACGCCGTGGCGGGTGTATGCGGGGTTGAAGGAGAAGGTGGGGGATGCTATGGGTGCGGATGAGGTTATGCGTCGTGCGGCGCTGGAGTATGAGGATCCGGCTGCGTTGCAGGATTATGCGAGTTTGCTGATGCGGGAGATGGATTTGGAGGGGTATGAGGGGTGTATGAGTAAGGCGGCTAGTTCGGGAGATGTGATGGCTTGTCTTAAACTGGCGAATTTTTACTATCTCACGTCGAAGGGGTGGTTTCCTCGTCGGGGGGTGAAGGTGTCAGACGGGGATAACGCGAAGGCGATACCGAAGCCTACCAGAACGGTTGATCCGGCTAGCCCGGTTGAGGAGAAGAAGCCCGGCGCGCTGGGCAGGTTCTTTTCGTTCCTGTCTGCGGACGTCAAGTCGCACGCCGAGTATCGGAAGTTGGCGGTGGATTGGTACGAGCTGGCGGTTAAGCATGGGAACTCGCGGGCTGCGTTGTTGCTCGCTGTTATTGAGCGTGAGAATGGGAATTATGAAGCGGCGTGGGAGCTCTTCCAGTCCTCGCGGACGGACGATGCTAAGGAGTTCATGCCGACGTCCCAGGATGAGCTTGTGAAGGTCTGGCGGGATGACGAGTTTCGACCTGAGGTGCCGCTTCAGTTGCTAGATCTTTGATGGAGCTATATCTATCAGGATGCGCTGCTGAAGGATCGTGATGTGTGGTTTGTTTAATATGTTTGGTTGATACCCGTGTACTATACGCTGTACAACAATATCAATTCGCTATGCCCGATGGACATTTGGGTATAAACATTTTGTCATTTGCTATGATTGTATCATGAAATGGTGGAAATCAGGCTGACAAGCTATTGACCTGCGCCAGAGATAGGAGGGGCCTCCATTGCTAGCAGCCAAGCACACTGCAAGTGTATGAACTTGCTCGGCCTGAAGATGGACCCAGATACTAAATGCGTAAGGTTTTTGGTCTAAGGTATGACGTAGGTTTGTATTTTAGCACCATAACAGGTGCTTCTGACAGAGTTGAGTAGTAATCAAGTTCATATGCCTCTAAAAGCGTTCTTTCATAATCCTTCATTAAAATCGTAATGGTATTTGTTTTAGAAACAGGCGCAGTGCAGGGGTTCCGGCGACCTGAGAGATCGTAACGCTGGGAAAATTGGTCCAATGACCTAGTGTTCATTCATGAGCGGCCTTGACTAGCATCACCGCTTTCTACCCTTGCCCTTCCCTTCGCCCCTTGTTTTTAGTTCGACAAATCCGAGCTCCTTGAGTCCCTCCGCGAGCGGGGATGAGTCTTTCATTCCGGGAAAGTCCTTAGCTGGGTACACGTGGAATGGATCCGACCACGCCTCCGCGAGGATAGGCATTTGCTGACCGGTATCCTCCACATGGCCCCAATTCATGAGCCGAAATTGCAGGCGATACACTCCAGCTTTGCTGATTGAGAGGTCTGAGAATATGAAAAATGTCGCCGGTTGTTTCGTTCGTTCCAATCCTCCAGGGGTCCTCTGCGTCACAGAATCCTCACTAGTCGGGTGGGCGGGTGCTGTCGCAGGGTCCGGGTCTGCATCGACATAGAAGGGAGAGACGAATGTCTTTCCGGAAAGCAAAGGCGTTAATTGACCTGGGCTCGCGGTAGATCCAAGGCGACTTTCTCGAATGGCACCCCCTCTCTCCATATCTGATGAGGCTTGCTGGGAAGACGTCACCGCAGGGAATAGGATACAACCAACTGCAAATCTCGGATCCTGCAAGACATCCTTATCTTGATCTGACACTGGATCGAAGTCGGTCAGGAGCAATTGGATGATGGGTGGTGGATCAACAGGTCGCCGATCTCTATTACTATTCCCGCACGCTCTTGCCGCTATTGGTTGCTCTCGAATATGTAAATGATAACGGGAAGCTGTTGAAGGCCGCCGCGGGGGTGGCGATGGGGAATGGTGAAGCAGGTTCTCGAAGCCCGTGGGTACGCCGGACGTCGTCTGACGCGGCGGTTGCTGCGCTGAATAATTTGGCGCAGGGTGGATGGTGAATATTGCCGAGCTCTTATCAGAGTGGACGGGACTTGGAAACGTCGTGGAAGAACTACTATACCTGATCGGATCAAGTTAGAACATCGAAATGAATGCATCATAAGGACCTCCAAGAACGAATTCTTTCCCTTTTGGAACAAGTCCAGGCCGAGCCAAAAGCAAGAACAGGAGGCAAAGTCGCAGGCTAAGAAATGGGAGAGTTACAGAGATTCTATGTCGTTGGCCCGCCCCGTGGAGCCTATGGAGCCACGGCCTTGGCTTGATGTTTCATAATAGGAACTCGATGGCCCACCATGGTCAACGTTCTTCGAGATGCTCGAGCGCTGCCATGCGTATGGAGCAAGAGGCCCACTTGTGCTTGAGGAAACACTATATCGGTGCTCCGCGCTATCCCGTCTTGCTCCTTCAAATACAAACCTAGAATGACTCGAGGTACTGGCGGTAGGATCATAACCTTGACTGTCTGGAAATAGAAACCGTGGGGGTTCTTGGGTCAAATATGCAGGATTTGGAACTGTTGCGATTCCTCTTCCTGCATCGTCACCGGCGCGAGTGCTCGTATCGAGGCATCGGCTGTCGGAAAGGGAGTGCGTCCATTGTGGTAATGGCGTATTCGACATCTATGCAGACGTATACAGGATTTGGTAGGTTATCACCTATACTCTCCTTCCAACTTGTCCGGTATTGGCAAACGTCGGGCGGCGAATTCCCGATTTCTGCAAGGCGGGCATCAGTTAGAATAGCAGATAGAATGACGACCTCGTTATCGTAAGCGTTATAAGAGGTGATATAACGCCGGTCTTTATAGAGACAATTGACGAGGGATTGACGGCGCAACAAAACGGGCCATATACATAGATCCGGCAAACAGACAACTGCGACTTGGAACCAAAAACACGACGGTTTGAACTCCGCCCTCAAAGAACAAAGACGTGAGGATAACTACCCACCGGGGGCCGATTACTTGAGTGTATCAAGAAGGCTGATTTGAGTAACATGCGTCAGTTAGCCTGATTTAATTTGCAAGGCAGAACAACAAGGCAGCTGCACGAGGGGCACGCCGAAGAAAAAGAAATAAACTAGGAAAAAGAAAAGCGCGAAGCATCGTCCAAACAGAATGGATGAATGCCGGTACAACTCACACTAGGATTTACAATACAAATGTACAAAAAAAAAAAAAAAAAAAAAAAAAAAAAAAA
>ML737276.1:0-25194 GCA_009193545.1 Aspergillus arachidicola | reverse complement strand
TGCCGATTCGGTATTTGGTATAGCTGATGTGAACATTTTGAGTCTGCACACGCGTGGTCGGACCAGGTTCACCTCACAATAGTGCGGTATTTCCTGCAACCGAATGATATCATAACATGTACGATATTGACTTTGCAATGGGTTTCCTATTTGTTGTTAAATACATATTAGACCCAGTACACTGATAGACTATTTCTCTTCCGCTCGAACCGCCAGAGGTACTTTTGCCGTATTGCTTCGAGTGGCTAGACGCTTTCACCAGTTCTTTTGAATGACTTCAATTTGTCAGTGGGGCTGCCGGCAACCATTCATAATCTTAATTCCACGTCAATGAGACAGGACCAAGAGTCCTTCCTCTCCTCCCACCTCAAATACAACGAAGACGATTGTAATTGTGGAAGGTCGAGTCCCATACTAAGCTATATCGTTAGTAGCGGGGACACATTTCTATTCCCGACGTCTCGCGGTCTTTTCTTTGTTGTCATCCAATCCCGGCGCCTGCTCGGGACACTCATGTATCTAGATGCGAGTGCCCCTACCACTGCCCCATCAAGGACTTGTCAAGAATATAGTATACACCTTCTCTAAATGCATCGGAAAGCAAGGATAGGCAAAAGAAAAGTTGTTGGCTAACATCGTACCTTGTATGATGCAATATGGGAGTGGTATATAGTTCATCAGTATATTTAAACATGACTATCTCTCGCTGTGACCTCTTCTGCCTTTCCACTGTCCCGGTTTCCACCACAGGCGTAACACGACGATACATACATATTTAAAGAATTTGTAAACCAGATGTTGAGATGAAAGCCTCTCAAATGTCGCTCAGTGTAATGTGCGATGAATATCCGACAAGCAGGCAGATTAGCAAGCGGATTCTGAGTGGTGGGATGATGCACCTATGCGTTCTCAAGACACGCATTAGAATTCTGAGCAAATTAAACATTGCATGACCGACAAATATGACGGGCATGCACTTAGGTGTATAGTAAGGCCTCACTGCGAGCGAGTCTGTATATATAACGTGCTAACCAGATAATTTGCATAGGAGGCGTGAAAAATCCGACATAAAGTACCAAATAGGATACTGTGCTATGGGTCTCTAGGTTAATATACGACTCACAGCTGTAGCGTTTCAACCACCCTGACTGTTTGATTTATAAAGTACTGAAATCCCATATAACACAGTATCCCCTTCTTCAATGATATGTTGCAGCATATTGACGTTTTAACCCGATAAATGTCCTTTAGTTACTATGATTGTCCGCGCGTAGAATCACAACACCACCTTTGACTGTGACTTGCAGGTCGCACGGCGTTGAACGGCTCAGCAACTATTTACGTTTGACTGAATACTCATGGTAGAAATATGAAAAAATCGCGGCTCCCGGTGCTTATAGACTGGGGCTACATACCACAAACTCACGGACAGGCTTTCCCATTGCAACTGGGGGCAAGGCGAGGCGGAAGACACTGTACAAAAGGTTTTCCATCTTATACTAGTAATTTATATTTTTCACCGCTATGATCTCATCTTACGGACTTTTCTTTTGAATATAAGAAATGCATATTGGCGCTGAAGCCATTTTTTCTGCTCTTTCTCTCTTTCTCTCTTTCTCTTGTTCAATTTTCTTTCTTTTTCTTTCTCGTGTGTGTTTGTGTGTATGTATTATAGACATCGAGCATTAGGTATTAAAATGAGGAATACAAAAGGCCATATATTTTAGTTTTATCCATTATTTGAGATATAGCACCATTATTCGTCATAATCGCAGATTTGGGTCCAGGCCTTAGATTTACGTTTGGACTAGCGTTGATCTCTATCGGCCAGCGTCCCTGATCAGCGCAGGTTGTATAGCCGCGGCTGCTAAAATTTGTTGGTGTTGTACGATATGGAGAAACAAATCCGTAAGTAAAACGGAAAACCTTGTGTAAGAGCCTGAACAGGCAACATTCCAATTAGGAGCTACTAAGTGGCCATGAGGCATGCCTGGCTGGGTAAGGGGTAGGCTCAATGGCCAATGAAGTCGTACTGGTGCCAGCAAAATGATCCCAGTGGACACACGTGAAACAGACTGAGACAACTCTGATCTGAGACGCAATGTAATGGAGGTAGCACTAGATAATCTTGAAACTCATGCGAACCAGGGGACATCAGGTTCTCGTTCAACTCGTGCTTCCATTGGAGTGTTTTTTCATAGAATCAGTAGAGAAGTATGGGTGGTAGCCCACATTGAGGCATAAACCTTATGCTATATTGATGTTTGCCTAAAGTCAATGTGATGTCGACTCACTAATGGTTCTTCTGGGTTGAAGCTAGAAATAAAACGTTCCAACTGTGACCATGCCGTGGAGCTACGCTCTGCAGCACACCGTCTGGCGGCGATATTAGCTCACCCAGTCATACCACACGATCATTTAGTACTAACTCTGCTATTGTTTCATTGTCTATAGGATTGCCTCTACTCCCAGATTTATATCTATCTTCGCTGTCGGCTTGAGTATGTACCCATAACTTTTATTCCACCCCCCCCCCCTCCCCCGGCGTCCCGATGACAACAATATCACCATGAAGCACCGGATTACGTTCAATATGTGGGAACAGAAGAAAGGTTTAATTATCCAACTATACAGAGAGGAGGGTTGGCCATTGAAACAAGTCATTAAAAGAGTTCGATCAGACGAATTCGATCCAAGGTAATTTTTCAATGCATCCATTAGTCCAAAGTTCCCTCGGCTGACAAACGAATGATCACTAGCGAGAATCAGTTACGGAGCCGATTGAGGAAATGGTGTATTACCAAGTCGCCTCATCGTCAGAGGTGTCCGAATTCATTGAAGAACCAGGGCGGGGCCGACTCTAACGGCAATTACTTATTCGTCCAAACCGCATTGAGTGGAGCTCTCAACACAGCGAACAATGGCAGCGCTGGACAAGGGGGAGCTATAGCAATAACAACGTTGCGAAATGACCCTCGTGTCTCTCAAACACCATCGCTACCATCCACGAGCACGTCGAATGAAAGTTACGGCACTCCTCCTGCACGCACTTCAAAGTGAGTCCCTAGTTATCAATTACTATTAGTACTACCTACACGTCATATGGCACTAGTGTATCACTTGATCTGGGTAATTGTTAACACTTGTCCCCTTCAGCAGTCTGGACTCTAGTACGAAGGATTTTACGCCCGGTATTCAGCAAGAAGACGCCGTACCAGGGTCAGTCCAGGGGCAGCTGGCTCCGGGGATGTGGTGGGTACAACTTCAGGACGGAACGATTTTCCTCTCTACACCATACTATCTCTCTGCGCCTGTCAACCCATGCTTCTAGCAGCAAAGCATGACATGTCTTGTTTCTATATTATGAGCGAAGCCCTGTTCTCAGAATGATTACCGGGTCTTAATGGCATCAGGTCTAATTTATAGGATCTCATTTCAGGAACTGCAGACATCGCGCACAGGTGTCTAGGAAACAACCTTACGTAATATGGCGAAGCCTGTGCAAATCTTACATTCGTGGTGAAAGGCAATGACCAGCAACACTCCAATATATGTAATTACTTGTACAGCACTAAAAATAAGTTGATTCTTTCAGTCCAGCCACAACCAGGCAATGCAACACAATACGGCCTGCGTGTAAATACCAAGCATCAATTCACAGTTGAACAGCTCCAACACAGCTTTACTAGGTCTTAAATGTATACACAAGTTGAATGAGCCTGTTGCTTGTGACGATAGTCTCAGTGATCTCTAGTGACAAACTGAAAGTCTCCGGGAATAAAATCTGCTCTGCACATACAGTGATCTCAAAATTTCTCTCAATAACTCTGAACGAAGGGTTATAGAATTGCCCCAGTGGAATTGGCTTTCTACTTGGTGAACATCTTGCCATACAAAGGCACATACTAAAACACAACGCAGAGTATCATGCAAAAGCAACCCTCTATCCGATAAAAGATGATGGTATTCAGCTTGGACTTTATTTTCAGCGAAGAGGGTAGCTCCTAGGTTCATATTACTCTACAGCCTTATTTATTTTGTTTACTTAATCCATACGACGATATCTCGCCCCAGCGCGACATGTGGGCCTACCACTATTTGCACTCTATCTGGGTCTCTATTCTCAGTAAACTAGTACTTTTCTGACAAGCTTGGAATCTCGTCAATGCTTGTGTTGGCTGATATTTAGTATTATATTCTACTCCGCTGTCCTCGTGGAGCGCGACTTCGAAATCGCTGCGATGCTTCCGCGTAGTCCAGAACTACATCTAACATATTACTGTCTGGGGCGTATGTCGTAACCTACCTTCCTTACCTTGACCAGCTCCTCCCAGGATGCTGAATGCTCCTTCAATCGTGCGTTAGGGCCCTTGGCGCACCCCAGTCAGTATAACATAGATCACCATCTTCACCGCTCCCCATTCGTATCCACATCGTCCTGGAAGTGACTTCGCTTGCTATATGTAGGAAGCTACGAGTAGCCTGTCCGGAATTAGGTGAGTTGTTACGCTCGATATCGGCAGAGCCAGCCGTAAGGCCGGTGGGTGTGGCTTAAAAAGCAGGGTCTTATCGATCCTGCAAAGTTACCCTTCGATGACGTCCTCCATTGCTGTTCCCATTTCTTGTTGATCCTATTGCAGAATGTCCTCTTTCAAGTGACACGTGGTGCCAGGAAGGTGTTTCTTTTGAAACCCAGTACTTCCTTAGCCTGGTGTCTGCTGTATCGTTCCCAAGGTCATCACAATATCCCAGGATCCATTGCAGTAACAGTGGAATGCAGCTGGGAGCCAACATGGGAGCTTCATGTCACCATTCAGACTTTTCGCAGAGCTGCGTACGGAATTTTCCCCTGATATGAAGGTGGTCCGGGGATGGATAGCGTCTACGCGTCCCACACCGGATTATTCGGTTGCTAGGAAGATAGATAACCACTCGGCCCACCTTAATTGAAATGTAACAATTCCAAAAACATGCCCACCTACCCATCATACACTTCATCTAGTTTCGTGTCAGTATACAAGACTAGCACCATCTGCAGACATCAAGATGGTAACACTATTACACTCAAGTGAGGTTATGTAACCATGATTGTTACTCTTCTCACATAGGTCAAGACTGGCAACACCAACCCCTCTGTTTGATCCGGGCCGCGCACTCCGGAACTGCTGATGGCTCAGTCCCCCAATTGCCCAATTTTTCCACAGATATGGCATTTTGGCCTCGGTCTCGTTTCCAGCAAAATATCACTCGGGACGAAGTTAATTCCCAATTGATCAAGAATGTACAATTCTCATACATCGCGACTTGGCCTCTTCTGCTATCTGGATAGATACGTGGAAGAGACAAGGCGTTCGAAATCTCCGAATTCATGTCATCTTTAGCTCTTTCTTTCCCGAGACACAGACGTGTTTTAAGGTCACGGGCCTCATGAAACGTTACTCTCTTGATAACAAACTTATTCTGAAAGGGGTATCTCATACGCGGTCACATACATTCTACTGCTAGTTCTTGATCAATCCTAGGTGAAGGTAGGGACGTTCTGATCGAAATCAGTTTTTGCGCATCCACTGGGACTTGGTCCTCTTAGCATTGCCCGCGGGGGTCTTTGCCAGCGGTGACAATCCAGACGTTTCAGAATACGATATCGTGGGCTGTGTTCAAAGCAGAACTGGCGGTTTATACGCTGATGATATAAATAATATTATGTGCAGGATGCTGCCGGACATTGTATCAAAGGGCAAACTTTTACATGGCCCGGGGCTGTGTTATTATAATGAATCTTACGCCCGTATGTCCGCCAATCCTGCAATGTCTACATTGGTATGTGCGTCCCACGTATGACCATGTAAGTATATATGTCACCTGTTTCTGGAACATCTTCTGCGATGGATTCTGACTCCGTTGCATCCGGGACGGGGGTGTGGGTGTATTCCCTTGAACGCCCGCTCGTCGTCGCTGCCATCCGCAGAATCCATGTCGTCGATGGCACTCTTCAACATCCACTCCGTACACTTCTGTGGCTGCTGCCATGTCTCGATGATTTGCGACCAGCCATGGAACTGACCCAAGTGCCGCCGCATACTCTCCATTATCCGACCTATATATTGGCAGCGGGGGTAATCGCGGTGACACATCAGCCCATTCGTTGAGCGGCTTATTCACCGGGCCTACCAGACTATCACCAGCCACCGGATCAATGAGTTTGGCCAAATCCAGATCAACACCTTCCGCCGGCCGGGGGTGTGGAATCGGCCGATTCAGATCCACCTCCGCCCATCCACGTACCGGCAGTACCGACAGGTGTGGCAGCGGCTGATCTGCTTTGTCTACCGCAGCAGCCGCCCCGATAAGCCGATTATCCTCCGCCATCAGCTAACCACGGCGCAGCTGGCGGCCTGGATCAGATGGAGGAGTATGGTACCTGGCTGCTTGATCAATAGGTTGATCGCCTCCCTGATAGCCACCCTGATATACAGTATATATTAAAGACTTTGGAGGATTAATTGGACCAGGCCTGCCTGGCGCTCTCGATTGCCCCACTGGATCATCCCCTCAAGGGAGACCTTTTTGAAAGCACACTGGTAGGATTTCTGGCCATTCTTGGAATCAATTCTGACTATTCCAACTTTCGGGTCCCGAACTACTATACCACCTATCTATCTGCGCTGGTGAAGATGGCCCAGATGCTGGTGGCCGAGCGCGCGGTTGAGATGGCAGATGAGGGCCAGGTCAGTCACCCGGCTGATGCTCTTGATGAGATGCGTGAGCGGTTCCTACTATATGGCGTGCGGGCACCGTTTCGATGGATCACCCGGCTGCGGACATATATTAAAAAGATCCAGAACACCACTACCAGTCTCGGCTATATCTACTGGAGTGACGACGAGCAGACCCTGAGCTACAAAGAGCTTCAGCTCAGTATGAAGGCGTTTGCAGCCTTTGAGAATTGGTGGCTCATCAGTATGCCGAGCCTTGAGATTTGCTCCCCAACAGGGCTCAATCTCTAAAGACAGTTATACAAGACAGTTTTACTCCCACTCGTTTCACCGTCAGGGAATGGGTTGAACCAATGGTTCCAAACAGGGATTCCGCCAGTTTACTGCTGCACAGGTCCAGCTGGCTCAGAACGAGCTTGAGCAGTTGTTTCTCCTACATCCCGAGGAGATCCGCGAGGAGGTTATCCCGTCGCTGCCACTGCGAGAGCTTCAGGATAGACCGACTAATAATCAACGGGGGTGGACTTCCTCCAGGATCCACGGAACCGGACTACTCTCTCCCAGGCTATGTTTACTATGCACGGCCAACACCGCGGGGCGGCAGAGCGCTGGCTATTAGATCGGGTACTGACATTGGACTGGCTGCGGGAGGAATTCCTGGACGTACGGCAGTCGGACAGTCAGGTTATCTGGCAGAAGCCGCACGTGGATCAATATCTGAAACAGGTTGAATCTTTCCTCCAGCAGCTCCTGCTTCTGATACATATTACTAGGGGTCAACCTAGACGTGCCACCGAGCTGCTCAGTCTACGTCATAGTAATACAGTCCATGGCCGCCATCGTAATATCTTTATTGAACATGGACTGGTGAGCACCGTGACCACATACCACAAGGAATATTCAATCAGTAATACTACTCTTTTAGGATTTCGATTTGGGCAGGCGCTGCCTTTTTCGGCCGCAAATGACGCCAAAAACGGCCATCGTGGCCCAACCGCTGACTCAGCCGCCGTGCGCATAACGACCCCAGCTTAGCCACGCACCAGATTCAATGCACGTGACTGGTACCGCCCTAACACAGGACCGCTGAAGCTGCTTGCTGAACGAAGCTGCAGCGAGACTCTTTGCCGCCTTTCGAGGCCAGACTCTGAGGATGGGGACCGAAAATGGCGCCCCCCTCTCAGAGTGAAGCACACTCCCTATGGGCGCCCTTTTTTCATAAATGACGAGCTTCTGCCCGTCCATTCGTTTCTTTCGTCTCGTCCCTCAGCCATTTCTTTATCACATTCTCCATCGTTGACAGGCGCCTCGTCCTGTTTCTATTTCCTCCTTTTTCCAGACCGTCTGTCGGTTCCTCTTCCCTGGGTCATGGCTCGCCTTCCCCATACCTACACTGGCCGTAGCAGTGACGACGACGAAACCGCTAGCAGTGCGTCTTTCCGTCTAGACTCGGACGACGCAGCCGGTGTGGATTTGCAGACGGATGTCACAGATGTCACAGACTCCGATGTGCCTCCTCCAACTCGCCGTAGAGACAAAGGTCGATCCCGTCAGAACCGCTCTATGCAGAGACCTTCGGGGGGAAAGTCTCACAAGAGTGAGAAAGGGTCTCCTTCTCTAAGCCGCCTAGCGACGGACTCAGACTGCAGCTCTAGTGGCGATGATGTGAATGTCGACGTCCGCCATTCTCGAAGTCCTGAGCAACGATGTTCCCCGAAGAAAATCCGAAAGCCTGCTGCTCTGTCAGGAGCCCCAATACGAAACAACGATTCGAACACCAGCTCCAGTGACGATGACTGCAGTGGCAGTGGCTTTGACAGTGACTCAGACACAGACCCCGACATTGACTCGGATGGCGAGTTATCATCAGACAGTGATGATGATGGTTACGCGGACGGCACCAGAAGAAACATTACGCGGATGGACGAGAGATGGGAACGGTAGGCCTAGAACCCCGACGGTCGCAGTGAGGCTTTTGGAACGAGCTAATAAACGATCAGGTATTGCCGAAAGAGAAATAAGAGATACAGAGCGCTACCAGATTCCTTGTGGGCGAAACCTGCTTCGGCTCTTCGCGAAGCAAGGAAAAAGGAGTTGACTCTGTTCCTTCGTTGGTGCCTACGTTTGCGGCGAGGGAAGAATGGCCGGAAGCTAAAGGGTATCAAGAAATTCAAGTCTTTGGATACTGATTGGAAGTCATTTCTCCGTCACTATGAAAAGGTTACCGGGGAACCCATGGGTGATGCGCTCGGAAGGCGAATGAGAAAGGTTGGGGTCAATCCCAGCCCCGATTCTGGATGAGTTGCTAACCTGTTTCTGCCCCAGAGTATTCGCAGAATTGCAAGGGAGCATGATTTAGATACGGATGAAAAAGAAAAGACCCCGATGTTTATTGAAGACGTGGTGCCCCTGCAGGAGACAACACTACGTACAATGGAGAAACGGTTCGATCTTGGTCTTCAGCGCATGCAGCAATGTCTCTACCCTTTAATGGCATGCTTTACGGTAAATCGGATCAATGCTATGCGTCGTCTTCAGTACCAGCATCTCCAGTGTTCGATCCAACGGGATCCTCATGGGGGACCGCCCCGAATCCTTCTGGAGATCAAGTATAAATTTGCGAAGAAATACATGGGTGTGACGCAAGCGTATGTAGCTTCCTGCTTCTTTCCGCAGCTCTTCCCGTTAGAAATGCCTTTGCTGACTGGCCCATCAGTAACACCTTCCCCCTCCCCGAAATTATTTATGATCCGTCGTTGATGCTGAGCCCTCATACGTTCCTTCTCGGGATTCTCTTTCATGATGATGCATTTCGAGTTCCGGGAATAAAGTCCATGGAGGACCTGCGACGCTTGTGGGTGGAAGATGGCCGCCAGCAGATGGAGGTCCCATTGAAACGGGACAAGGCTAAACACTATGTTTTCTGCAAGGTCAAATGCGTCCGCGGCAAGATTCAGATACATCGCGATCAGCCTATCTCCCAAAGTACCCTATCTCGACAGCTCAAGATCTTTGGGGAGATCGCCGGCTTTAAGTGGTCATTGTTCACGCATCGGTTCCGGTACGGTGGCGGCACTATTCTAAATGAAAGCGGTAAGTTGTGGTATATGCCATCTTGTCTGTCCTTCCGTCATACGATACTGATTCAGAGCGGTTGGGACTGCTAGGTCTTGTTAGCGACGCCAAACAGAACTTGATCATGAAGCACGCGGACATCCGAACGTTCCTGAATCATTACCTTCCTCGGCGAATCAACACTGATATGCAGGCGTTGATGAGAGGACTCAAGCCAGATTCGGCCATGATGAGGGCGGTCACTCGGATGGGACGATGGATTGACCGACGTCGGCCCCGAGAACTCACTGATGCACAGAAGGCCACGGTGGAACACGATCCAGAGCTGCAGAAGGCTATTCGGAAGCGGGATGCGTTCTCCAAAAAGCTTCAGCGCAGTCAGAAAAAGACTGGCCGGAAGCTCGATAAGCTTGACAAACTGAAACGGGGAGTCACAAACACGCGGAATCGACTGCTCTATGCGCTCCGCCAACGTGTGCGAGAGGAATTTGATGAGGAGCAGGCGGTCCTTGATATTGAGCGGCAACTGGCGGGCACTGCTATTCTGGACGAAGAGGCTAAGGAGCAGCTCCAAATTGAAGAGCAACTCTTTCCACAGCAGATTCACCTGCTGGGTAAACTCATGACTTGGCCTACCTCCTTGTCAGTGGAAGCAGAGTGGCAGCGGCGAAACGAGGCTACCGAAGCAGTTCGGCTCTATTGTGATGTTCTAGAAGGTGGCCCGCGACGAGGCCGACGGCCCAAACAGACCGTTCCGGTGAAAGAACACCGACAGCCTAGCCTCCCTAGAGAAGAAGTTATTGCGCCAACCGAATCCCCTCTTCTTACCCCGTCACCCTCACAGCATGAAATTGCTTTGCAGGAGGCTGGTGAAGACATCCGAACTGCAGCGAAGCCCCGAGCGTGCTTTCAGTGCTATGGAAACCCCGCAGGATGTGACAATCGGCGTCTCAAGCAGTACTCCCGCCACAAGGGTCTGTTACGACACTTCCGAGCCGTGCATCTGGATGATCGTCACTGTAACTACTGCAACGAGCCGGTGGACAACGAGATGTATTGGCGAAGGCACACCGTAGACAACCATCGCTTGAATGTCAGATACCTAGAGGACTACCCTCATGATCTCTGGATATATTCGGGATAATGCGCTTGCACAGGAGCATATTTACATTCGATAAGCCATGGAGAGGCTAAATGGTTCGTCCAGGTGCGGCCGTAGAAATGAAATCCCCCTTAATCGCTAGTCCAGATTCGGCCTACTTCCCGTTTTCACGTCCTCGGTTGGGGAATTCTGACGTCTCACTAGATTGTATGAAGGTATTCTGCTGGGAAGAGAGTATGGAGTATTTCCTACAGCTGGTTGCAATACTGGAGCAAATGTTATACACTTGAATACTTTTGGGCACCCTTATATAAAATATACTAAGCCACTTATGTAAATGCCTCTTGAAGCCCTCACTACGGAGTTTGTATTTTGCTGTGTATTGGCCGTTCTATGACGCAAAATAATTTATACAGCCTGTAATCTAATATACAAAGTACTTATAATTCTATATGGATACTTCCTAATGAATTTATCTCTGTACTAAGGATCGTTAGAAAATTGTTTTGGCATTGCACAAACACGTAAGGAAAGCCCCGTTTTCTTTGTTCGCCAGGGAGTGGCGGTAGGTGCGGCACGCAGATTTGTTAGTCATACCAGGCTCTGGCTGGAAAGGAAAGGAAGGACACTGCTTAATATACATGCACTATTAATACATCACGTGGCCTTCAATATCGCCTGGTAAGGCTGCCAGACTAATTATGTACTTCATTATAAGGCTATTGTCACATGCTTGCCACAAAATGAGCTAGTGTATGTTGGCAGAGCATCGTTACATATACTAGACAAGCTCTCATCCTTCAATGGAAGCTAGTATATGTAATCCCAGCTCCATAGTGCTTTAACTAATACCCTGAAGTGTAGTCGTGGCGCAGAGGGGTAAGCTCTGGTACCCAGAGCGGGGTAAAATGTGGCCGCATAAAATTCATCACTGTTCAGACAGCAAAACTAATGGACTGAGTCCTTGTACACCTCTGGATCCCTTAGTATCCAAATATTCACTGCCATACACCAGACACCATCTTTATTGCACCATTTTTGCAACTTGACGTACCTTCAATATTTCACACTCCTGACGAGCACAAATGGAATCTCCTCTATTGAACTCTTGTCTTGGAATTGGCCTCCCCGCATGTCTGCGAGACCTACCTGTCCCACCCCCCGTGAGTTTGGCCGATTCCAAGGATCAACAGGTTTTCGACGCTATCCGTGCTCTCGGAACCCGCTCCCAGGCACCCCAAGAAGAGGTCGAGAAGGCGTGTTGCCTCGCTGCTGGCCCTGCGGACTTCACAATTCTTCTAGAACGACCTGCGCCTAACCACGATTATGCTGATGACTTTGAGAAGTTCGTTCGATCCTGTCCGACCTTACAAGCCGTAGACGAGCTAGTCAAGTTTGCTACCAATGGAGCGCGGAGTATTCATACTACTTCTGTGCTTGATGCATTCTTACTTAAGCCCGTGGCTACACAAGCTCTTCCAACTGACTCAGACTGTTGGAACACCATTGAGCAGATCTTGAAAATCAAACAACCACGAGTAGTCATATGCTGTTGGAGTGGCGAATGCCACAACAGAAATCTCTCCCAATTCCGATCAAGGGGTGTTCGTTCACTTGCGATGCGTTCCATTGTACGGCTGAATGGGAAAGATGTCACTATTTACCACTCTTTCCACCCTGCAACAGCCATTCGTCACAGTCAGTGCCAGCCTTCTTTACGTGTTCTCCTCGCTTATCACTTCGCTGCCGCCTTTTTGGAGCTACGGCACCCTCAGGAGCCTCCAGGGTGGGCCCTTAATATATCAAAGGAGGCCGCCAATCCCTCTACATTGAACGAGAATCTATCGTTCAAAGCTGCCGAATGCTCCCTTCGCTGTGCGCTGCTGATAATTCTTGGCCTTGAGAAAATCGGTTCTGTCCACATTCGAAGTAGAAAAACAGTTTCTCGACTCTGGAGGGACGATATCTTTACTCTTGTCGGTTATCTGTCGACCACATCCTACCAGCACGGGGCACTTCTGGTCGCAAGGGCCACGTTGCTGTGGCAGAAGTACTTTTCCAAGACCCTAGAATTCCAGAAAGTGCTTTCGCAGCTTCTTGATCTCGGGAATCGACAGAGCACCTTCTACCCTAGCTCGTCCAACTTTAGTACAACAGGGCTTGAGGAGACTTTACTACTTTTAAAAATTGACGAGCCAGCAATACGGCCAGTCTATCCAAACGATCAGACTGAGAAAGCTTTGCGGGAAATACGCCTTCAGCTTGATGGTAGCGACCCGAGAGACAACCGTCGAAAAGCCACCAACTTATCTGCACACCTCCAAAAGAACCTGGAATTGCCAGAGTGTATAGCCTGCCCACTCAGGCCTGCTCTACGGGATGAAATTCGGGAATTCCTGCAGAAGTATATCGAACATCTCGAAAAAACTGCTGGTCTTATAAACGCAATGCCTGCCTATCTAGGCGGGACCCGCGGACAGTTCGATTGGGAGGAGCAGCCGCCTTGTTCAATCATGGATCTACCCTGTAGCAGATTTATCCTTGATCAAATTATAGATCTGCTGGAGGCCCGCGTTAGTCAGGAACGCTTGTGCTCGGTTCTCGTATGTGAGGTCATTGCCCGGAGCGAGTTGGTCGGATTATTCGAGAGATGCACAGATGTAGGGTCGGATGATACACTGGGGCATGTTCGTGAAGCTCCGTCTGCATTACGACAGCACCTGAGTTCCCTGCAAAATGGGATTTATATCCTCTATGCCATGCGTGGAGAACACGAGGGCGCTGAAGGTCTATTGTTGCATAAGGTCTGAATTCTCAGTGATATGAATCTAAGGAGGATGGAGGGATAAAGGCAGTCTACAGAGTAATGAGAGCGGCAGCGCAAGCGGTATCTGACCAAGACGCAGACGGCTCGGATAGGGCACCTCAGGAATGAAAGAGGTCTACCTTTTCTTGGATAGGTTTCGCACCGGGTATACAGCGATGATTTGAAGTGACGCAAAAGAAACGACTAAATCAACTCACTAGCATGGCCAAATCCAGTTAAAAGGCTCAGGCTTGTAGCCGCATTTCTTTTTGATGCATTGGAAATTTGCTACGACCCAGTGACACTCAGCAACAATGATGCCGAATTGATAGGAAGCGGGCGTCTGTCTATGCCATTTCCCTCGGCGTGGCATACAGTATAGAGTACCGAAATTTCCGTTACAGTTACAGGTTCAGTACGAAAGTTTCTTTTCACTGATCATCACCTATGCGTGATTTCCCCAAAATTCGATCGACGCGAAGCCGAGAAGCATCTGGAGCAGGACGATGATTGACGTAATCATTCAGAAGGATCTTGATGGGCTTGGGACGGAATGTCCACATGGCGAGGAATGCCCATGTATGAGAGAATACAAGAAACGTAGTATAGACACGCTGCGTCAGTCGTTGCATTAGTACATTTCAATAGAGAAGCTGGTAACAACAGCCCAAAAGAATAATCCAGAAGTAGTTTAGCGTGCTTGTAACCAATGCTTTTAAAACGATCGACGAGTAAAAATCTGCGCCATTTTTGCAATCTAGTGTGAACAGACAAGAGAGCCGATGTTGAATTGCGACACACCTCAACCATAGACAATATCTGAGATAGCAGTTACAAGTCTCGGATTTATGCCGCAAGAAGCACCCAGAGACAAGATTATAAAGCTGAATCTGCTCACTGGAACGGTTGACTGAAAGACCCAGTCGGGGATGTGGGCAGATTCATTATTTCCCTCTAATAGGTCCGTCTGAAGTTTACAAACTTATCTCAAGCAACGAAACGGCGGGGTTTGGTTAACCATAGCGTCAACTGGCCAAAAGGCACGATGTTTGGTCAGCGATCCAAGACTAAGAATATTATATCGCTCGATCGTAACATCTTGTAATTCTCGTGAGAAAATCTCGCAACTATTTGCCACGCTAGAATACCGCTTTGCTACCGCTGTCGCAAAATGCCTAATGGGCGTTTGAGTGCCCTGGTTGCTTTTAAGTCCATATTCTGATCTCCGTCCATAGTGTGTTTCTCGAAGCGATGTTTGCTGGGGCGATTTTGAATATGCTGACGTCTTGGATTGCCTGAAACACTTAGTGCCTTCCAAGTCGCCACGCTGAAATTTAAAAAGTAACTCTGATTGGTTTACAGCCGATCCCCACTTCAGGGCTTCAGCGGCTCCAGTAATATAGCCGAGCAACGAAAACCTTTTAAGGGCGTCACCTCTATCTTGTACACTCTTGAGCAATATCAGCTGAAATATTCAAGTGTACCATCTTTATTTTCATCTATCATATGGCTTCCAGACGGTGTCTTTGCGGTGATCTGAGGGTTGAAACGCTGAAGCGCTGAAGCGCCACTTCCTGGCACTTCAGCGTTACCGCACTTCAGCTTACCCTGGAGCACTAGCGTCATCAGCGTCGCATCTTTGATTAATTCATTGCAGCCTGCTTCAGCTCATCGGCGCCACTCATGAACAACTACCCCACTTCAAAGAATTCTGTGAAGGCTTATTGTGATGATGAAGCAGACCACCTAAGACAGGCTTTGAGCTTCAGATGGCCAATAATTAAGTCTCGGAAGTGGGAGAAATTAGTGTGACTACAACTGTCCGGATACCAGCGTCACTAGTTATACTTTTGATTGTTTCAGCAGCCCTGGGGTGAAACGAAGCTAAACTGAATATAGAATGGAAGGGAACAATAATTTTCCCAAACCTAACGATGTACTTTTTAACGACAAGCAATATAGCTCTACTATTGTGACCTTGGTTATCTAGGCATTTGTCCCTTGGCATGGAAACACCTGGAATTCTAGACAAAGAATAAGTGGCAAACTCATGTTAATAGGAAATATTATTATATTAATGTCAGCTATCTAGGCCCTTGTTTTGCAAAAAATTTGATGGAGTGGAATATAAAGAATGTTAATCTAGATGGGTAGGCTCTCTTCGCAGTGTTCCCAGAGCTGCCGCATAATCTCAGGCCCATACTCATCATTTGCTGCTGCCGCTGTAACCACATATTTAGAGATAGGTAGGCTCTCTCCACAGTGTTCGCGGAGCTGCTGCATAATCTGAGGTCCAACCCTTCCTTTATTTGTTGCTGCCGCCTTGGCCACATTTTCAGATATAAATAAGTTTTCTCTAAAGTGTTCGCGGAGCTGCTGTATAATCTCAGATCCATTTCTTTTATTTGCTGCGGCCGCTGTGATCACATTTTCAGAGATAGGTAACCTTTCTCTAAAGTGTACGCGGAGCTGCTGCATAATCTCAGATCCCTGCCATCTATTTGCTGCTGCCGCCTTGATCACTTCTTCAGACGTTCGTAGGTTCTCTCCACAGCGTTGCAGTAGATATCTTATTTGCTCTTTAGGATCTTCTTTCTCCAGCATCTGTACTATAATAGCTCTAATTATGAGTGATATGTCATGTAGTCTTTTTACTTTTTCAGAAGCCTTCTGTTGGTAATATGTTGACCTGTGAATAGGCATTCAAATTACTTCGTGATAGTCACTGATATTACATGTAGTCACGGCTCTGAAGAAGCCGGACCATCGAGCATTTTGACACTACGTGAGAACATCTGGAGTGAAATTTACATATAAATGAAGCCACTGTGGCATCTCTGGTCTCCATTCGCGCCAGTTCAAAATCAGAAATATACTATACCGTATACTTTCACAGAAAATACAATAAAAATCAATAAAAACATGCTCTAGCTGCGCCGAGCCTCCATAATACGCCGAAGGTTCGAATTTCCATCTACAGGTACTCCATCCAAATGATGCACGCCAATTATAGATGCAAGAACGTCACTTAGTTGACAGCTTTGAGGCTCGTATTGAAGTGCAATAATGCAGCAGACCAACAGCGTGTCTTTTAATCGCTCATACAATGCCTACGCATAACCACTTCTTAGGAAGCTAGTGCCAAGATATGTTACTGTTATGCGATAATATCCAGTTTGAGACTAGCCAACCCTGCAACGTTTAAAAACTAGTATTTGCTCAACCTGCCCCCGCTCTCCCCCACTTTAGTTTCATCTTACAGTGCTCACTATCCTAAGAAACTACCATCAAACGCCAGTAACACAATCTTCATAGAAATCATATAATGGTGAGTTACCTAACTCTCAGTATATTTAATTCTAGTTTTGAGCTAATAAATCTTTAGAGCCATATTCTCGATTCTAGATCATGCCACGTCCATGAGCAGATGCGGTTGAGGAAGCCACACCTGCAAGATACACTCCCAATCCAGCTATGTGTTCTATGCAATCGCCCTTTCTGCGTCGACCATAAGGGGAAGGAGGACGGTGTCTGTGAGATCAATCATGAGACATACTATCGAAACCACCCAGCCGCCCAGAAGTACTTGTATCGCACTTATGAAGACTGGAAGAAGGATTCTGACCAGATGATGATTGATGAGATGTCGGTGAAAGAGGAGTAAGCTGTATTGGGGAAGGTGCATTTTTCCGAGCATGTATAGAGGAGAATTAGGTTCATCTTAGCATAGCTGTTTGGAGAGCAGGCGATTAATGGAGATGAGGCCCAGCGCTGGTCTTGAGCTCAAGTATATTTCCGGATAACCGAAATAGTAATACCAGGCACTTTCTAGTATTTTGCCTCTAGGTCGCAATACACAACCGTCAAAGTTGACAAGTAGCATACACTTCCAAGGCTGCCTCGTCAAGTCAAAGGATTTTGTTCAAATCATCCTCAATCGAGTTTGGAGCCCCTTCAGGGGACCAGAAGGAAGAGCCTGGGCTACCTGCGACAAAAGAACATTAGTATGTACAGAAAGTAACGTGAGCGCGTGAGATCCGTTTATCGCAAGGGAGTGGTGTGTTATAGTAGGAGAAATGCAGTAGGCTAGTAAATAAGACAATTGTCAAACAAAAATGTGTAATTGAAGTCCTAGAACCCTAAGGCCAAGGCAGAACCTATTCCAAGGTTTTCCAGGAGCGAATGAGAAATGTGTGCTGTATCGGCTATTCCTTGTTAGGTTATTGCTCAACATCCCTGTACATGCGTGTTAAGCCAACTATCTGACAATTACTGGATGATTGGTCCGTATGAAGTGTTACAGGCCGTTCTAGCCTTCTCAAAATACCGGTTATAGTCACTCATGAATTAGTTACCCTTGTATATGACGAAATTCACCGCCAGAATATCTAAATTGAACTATACTACGTGGGCTGTCAAAAACGTTCTTTTCGTATCTATATGGTCCAAAATAACATGTCTAGTAAGTCCTAGGCTGTTACAAACCCCACAAGGGACAATTGATACAGCCTTCCAGACGCAAAACGACGGAATACCGGGAATAGTTTTGATTGGGCCACCTTGTCACCTCTGGAAAAGTAGTTTTCTTGGAACCATCCAAAGAGAGCTGGTTGGATGCGGGGTTTTCATTCTCCACAACGTCAGACAGCAGCAACTGGAAGTATTTCCTTAAGGTAACCTTGGAGCACGCTTCAGTTGCATAGTAGGAGCTCATAGGAAGAGGACTGACCGATATGCATGTGAGGAGAGTAGTGACATGACTCGCAAGCGCCAATACACGACACTTGAGCGGATATGTCGACTACCGACTGGAGGAACACTATTTTATTAGAGCTGAACTATTGTTTTGTTCTAGTTGGAAGGTAAGGGTTGATTGGAAGAGCTGCATAGCCGCTCAGGCAGACACCAAAATACATCCAATGAGACAATTATACCGTCTTCTTTCAATCATCCATACATGCCTAACATCCCCCTTCCTATCTACTAGGCATGAATAATAATCTTCTTAGAAAATTGTTTGCTCACGTATAACCGTGTAGTATATTGTCGAACCTTTCCCTTTCTCTACTATCGTACTATTCCTGGCATTCTATTCTCAGTGCTTTTTCAGTGAAATTCATCATGCCAAGCAAAAGACCAAAGCAAGACCACAGATGGTCCATGTATCCGTCACACCACGATAATGTCTCTCGCCTACTGGAGGAAGACAATCTCTACTTTGAATTCTATGAACTTGACAATACCGAGGACTGCACCGAAGAGTACGACACAAATATTATGGGTCGATTCATATGTCGCAATCGTGCCTGTAGCTCTAAAGGATGGTCAAGCAAAAAGATTGCTATTACTATGCGGATGTATCCAGGAGCCAAGTACAACGTCAGGGTATATCATCAACGATGCAAAAGCTGCGACAGTCTGAGTCGACCATCCTTAGATAATTCATATGCGGAAAGAGTCGTATATCGTCTCAAAAAATGGAGTGGAATCCAAATGAGTTTGCCTCATTACTCTGGCAAAAACAAAGGCCCGTCACATAATAGTGATTTATGTGAAGGCTGCAGGCATGGACATTGCAATGCATCTAACTCACTATGGTTCTAGAGCATTTGGGAATGAATTGGAAAATACATCAAGGGGCAGGGGAAAACATGGTGAGGGTATAGCAGAAATCAGAGGAGCTTCTGAAGCATATACTAAGGAACGTATCGTAATCGTATTCTTCTCTAATTTGACTCAACACTGAGCGGGGCAAGTTCATTGTTGTCCGCGGTCATCCATTGTGGTGGTTTCGACCCTACCATCTCCTTGGATAGATCATCAGTCCCGTCCTCCTCCAACGTCCATTCTGCTTCAACATCTCTAACCAACTTCCACTTCCGTACGCGCCGGCACACGCCAACAAGGTTATCACCGATGTCTTGTAACCGCTCTCGGGCTTCGGTTTCTGCTGCATAGATTTTCTCAGTCCTAGAACCCCGAATTATCACTTCGTATATCACAATCTCCCGCCCGTGTCGCTCACAAAGCCAGCGTCTTCCATAGTACCCAGCAAAACGTGTCCAGGGTTTGAACAGGCTCTCGAATCGTGATGAGAACCCATCTCTGTTCCAGGCGGGATGCTCCACATGATACACCTCGATTGTTGACTGAAACCATGTCTCCTCTGGAATCATCTTCGACAATCCGATGTGCATAGTAATCCAGGTTCTCCTTTCCACAGTGCAGCCTCTAATACAACAGACACTGTGGTAAAATTGTGTCCGCTTTGAAGGCCGTTAGGTAAAGGCGAAGTTTAGACGGTATGGTGTAATTTTGGTGTACGCTGGATATTAAATGATGATAGCCTCTGTATGGAGAGTAAATAATAATGGCGAAAAGATCCAGGCTGGCAGAAATTAGAATTAGAATTAAAGGGAGATAGGTGATCAGAAGGAAAAGATATATCAAAATGGGAACTATTTGCGACGTTTCCTCTATTGCGTCAGACGAATTCTTCCGTTCCGTCCTTGGTAGTTGATAGCTGTCAGTAGTAGTGGGGAAATGTGAGAATTACTTAATCTTATTTTTTTTTATTGCCAAATAGTGACATACAGGGAAACCGTGGTTCAGGGTGCGTTTCAAAAAATAACATAAAAATAAATAAACGTCATAATAAATCTGTCTTAAAGGCCCTGTATAGCAAGCGAAGAAACGTGGCAAAGCTGTCCAAAGGAATGTGTATATACACAGAAGCATGGAGGGCCGAAGTTAAGTATCCAGTGTGACATATTTGGTGTACGCTATTCCATAGTCCGGTAAGCATCGAAACAAGATGGGAAGCATGCTATTATAGAGAAATTTCAATGCAGAGAGGTTGGGAGAATGATACTATGGTGATTCAGACATAATCCTTCTTCCCGTAGTCAGGATTCGCCTAGATTCGTCGGATCTGGGCAACGCCAGCGACTGCGCACGCGGTGTACATCGTGAGCGTGGCATTGGAACGCCATTCGATGCAACAAGAGCACCTCACACCACTCGCATTTGTAGGGTTCTCTGTTAAGGTGAATGGCGTCAAAGTGTCGTGTTACACATCCGCTATCATGAAACATTTTAAACCGAATGTCATCGGGCTGCTTCTCATCCGCAAAACATTAAAAGCAATACCGGGGTAGTTTCGATTCCTGAATGTGCTCCCTGGTCGCATGTAACCGCTCATCGCGTGTAGAAACAAGTGCGTCACCTCGGTCTATGTTGTTTTGGGGTCGGCACACTTTATGCGGCCGGGAGCTGGGACTATCCGATGCAGCGGAGGAAGCCTTACGCTTGGGTCTGCGGCCCCTCCGCGGACCCCTTCCAAAGACAACCACAGTACTGCGCGACTGCGTCGGCACCTTCATCGCGCCGACTCCACTCTTGGAGTAGCTTCGATTGTGGCAATATTAATGAGCTGAAGAAAAAAATATGACAGAAACGACTAAGGGCGCAGCACATGTATACTATGAAATTTTTAACTTCTAAAAAGAAAATGATTCTCAGATCGCATATTTGTTGTTCCGACCGAGAACTATTTTGGGATTGGGGTAGAGGCGAAGAGTGTTCACCAAGGGGAGAAAAGCTATGTCAGAGGGCGTACGTTCGCGGCCGAAGTTACCCGGAGTGGGGGCATACGATGGAGATTGTTTTCCAAGTACCACCTTGGGAAGCAATACAGTTGTTGAGGAGGGTGGATGTCAATTAAGTCTCGACCAATTCATTACTAAGGACTACCACTCATTATAGTAAGTAAAAGTTTAACCAAAGTGGGCTGTTCCTGCAGAAGTATCTCGAACTCTCTGTTGTGCAGAAATAATCGGATGTGCCAAGCAGCGTAATGACACACCATTCTAATTAGGTTCTCGCACCGCTCAGTGCCCGCGCGGAGGGCAAAGTCAAACAACCGAACAATATCCCCAGTGCGATCCTGGCATATTGGGAAAGTACGCAGGAGATGCAACATCTTGAAGAGGCAGATGTCACGCAGCTCCTCTAGTCCATATTTTGCGGCAAAAACATGAAGGCGAGCATGGGTGAGAAGCATTTCGGTATAATCCATCGTAGGACTATAGCTACCCTGCGAACCCTCAGAGGGCCGTGGCTGAATCCGCCGTACAAGGTAGTCCGCGAATTGTTCCACCGTCTCTGTGTCTCGAAAGAGGCATCCTTCGAGTACACGGGCCTGCTCCACCTTTTCTCGTCCACCAAATGTCAGGCCGGGAGGTGGCGTGTCGCCGGGAATCGTAATAGAGTAGTCTCCAGTGTACAAGTACTGACAAGCAAGACTAAAGATATGTTTATCTGTGTCCTCGATTATGATAGATTCATCACCAGCAAAACTACCGCCATCACTATCGAACCAGGGCGTTGAATGTGATTTGAGTATATCACTGTGGATGATAACTTCTTCACAATCAGTGCCGATGGTGAACTTCAGGAGCTTGGACAGAAACACCCTGCACTATTATTAGTGATATCTCATCCAGGAAATTCATTCATCCTTACCGGTTGTTGCATGGAGTCATGATTGGAGCCGAGAGGGGCAAAATTTCCTCCGATGAGGAATTACACGAAGTTCAACTGGCTTTATATAATGGATTACCAGTCATTTTGTTCACGGACAAATATCAGCTTCATGAACCACTGAAGGCCAGACGTGGATTGATTGGTCGTAGACCTTGATAGGCTTCTCTCTGAACGAAGATGTGTTAGACGCCTTAGCCCTATAGCACTAGCGTCTTCAGCGCGGGGCTGGTTTCACATTACGCATCCATCTTCTATTGGATAATATCTGACGCCCCGCTTCAGCGCTTGGCCCTCAGATAGTCAACGAATTACTCTGAAAATCCTCTGTTTCTAAGAGAGTATACTGTAAAAATATAGATTACCTTATATCATTTCAAAGTATCACTACTCAGCTTCCAGTTCTTACTGTTTAACAGAGAGCTGAACGGACTTTTATTTTATCTAGAAGAAGGCATGTTTGTTTATATAAATACAATGTATTTTAATCCTTTAAACTAAGAATATGCTGGCCTCCAAAAGTTGCTGGCCACTCCAAGCAATCCTTAAGAGAACATAATTTCGAAGCATAGGAAAAAGTCGTAGGGAAAAAAGATGAATCCAGTCCTTTGACCGTACTTTCCTGTATAACTATCAGGGAGGAAAAAGATGAGGATTCACAGGCACGGTAGTGGGAGGGCCACTTTGGCGATTTTATGGCGCGCGCCGTCTCTACCAGTCCCTTATAATTCAGACCTATGAAGGGAGCTTCAGGTTGTGGATAGAGTAGACCATTTGAGTGCATTTGCTTTGTAAGAGCTCCGAACATGAGGGAACTACACTCAAAGGTGCACCCACGGCTTCCGTCTAGGAAAGCATCTCGTAACTTGGCGAGTGAGGAAAGTATAAGAGTAATTGCATCATATCTGCGCATGTTCATTTTGTCTAGGCGATTGTTATTATATTATCCCAGATCAGGATTCCTGGGCCTTACCTATTACTTGTTCTGGAATTGGCAACCCAAGATTTGTGATGTGATTGCTACTCTGTGAGATAGCAAGTAATGTGCATTTTTCAAATTCATATGATTGTCTGAAGACCCATGATACCCATACCCAGAGCATCGAATCGCGGGAATATGTCGTGGGAAGGTTAACTCTCAAGCTTTTAATCCACCTGTCTGCGAAATATTGAACTAAAGTTTGGCACTGGTAGTAGTCTGCTAGTATAGCAACTTTAGCAAGCAGTTCCAGACTTATTTCCCGAGGTAAGTTTTGGGGCTGACAGTGAAAAATATTCATTAAAATTAAGAAAGCGTCAAGATCCCAGCCGCTGATAGTAATATCAACTGCCACCTTCTTAAGTAGATGAAAACCTTCTTTCCAGCCCTCAGTAAGTGCTTTCTGGAACACAGGTGAGGCCAGGATTAAGTGTTTTGCCGATGCTTGGGTACGAAAAACCTGCGTTTTCACGTGTTCATTATTTTAGGATTTAGGTATGGTAAGCTTGGTTTGTTCACTACCACCCTTTTCCCATTTGTTATAAAGGACAATACTGGTACATACGTCTTCAAGTTGCTCTTTGAATATGACGGGTTCCTCAACAGGAGGCTCTTCAGTAGGCGGTTCCTCGGCAGGCAGTTCCTCATGATCGTTCCCAGGTGCAAAGTGATATTCCGGGCATTGCAGAATTATGTTGACCTCTCCGTCTGGGTCAAATATATGGGTTTCTCGTCTCACCGCGGTACTATCATGTGGAACTAGCAATTTAGAGATATATTAGAATTCAAAATTTCAAATCATCAATGTTACCATACATGCACTTACTGATGTTTAGATCTAAAGTTCGAGAAGATCTAGTTAATCTTTCATCACTCTCACAGATAGTATGTTCAAATTTGCAGCGATCTGGTACCTCAGTTTGCAGTTCAGTTGAGCTTGGTGTAAACTTTACCTCCAAAAGCACAACGACCCCGTCGGAAGAAGTCGCAGACCACCATTTTAAGATAATGGGGAGATACTGTTCACACTTTCAAGAGAAGATTCAGGATTTAGCTATCCCTTGAATAATTCAGAACAGAGAATTGAAATGAAATGCTGGCCTAGAATGAGGCCAGTTTTGGATTGTTGGGTTTTTCTCTCTTCTGGTGTGACACCGTTGTTATATGGAGATCACCTGACCTTGTTTCTAAGCCTCAAAAATAATACTGCCACGTAGCTCCACCTCTGTTGCTTGTTTTGCTATATTAGCCCCACTACTAAGGCTTTAGCTGGACTATTTTATTGACCAACTTGCTCATATGCGATCGACCCGATCGCATCACAGCGATTCAACACCATATCCTTAGGTTAAGAAACAATAAGATTTGTTGTCTTTCACCGCTCTCCTTAGTCGTGTATAGCCAGCAATAAGCACGTATATATATAACTCAGTGGCAAATCAAACAAAAGACGACTCCTATTCGGGATACTATTTGAGTAAAAAGTTGAACCTAATAGTTTGATTTTCAACAGAAGAATCAGCTCTTCTCCCGAGAAATTAACGACTGCAGATCTGCAAGAGCAGAACCAAGGGATGAGGCTTTCTGAATCTCCTTTACTAGATTGTTCACATCATCATCCTTCCCAGAACGCAAAATACTGATTAAGTACATGGATACATGTCGATAGCTTTCCATGTCTTTCTCTGCAGCCTTCCGTGTCAATTTTCGCCGTTTGTCTGTTAAAGGCTCGAAACAACACTCGCTGTTCGTTGCAGCGCATGCTCCACAGGGAGGAGGGCCACTGCACTTTAGAATATAAGCAATACTCAAACGCACGTATTATGAGATAATACATACTTTTACTTTCTTTCGTTGACACGACGAGCAAGCTAAACTCCGCCGCTTTGACTTTCGCTCGACACATTGAACGGGGGTAGGAGGCTTATGAGGGCTGCGACATACTGCAGGCAGAAGTGTTCTGAGTGGGGCTGCA